>MJUU01037678.1:98689-167784 GCA_002080025.1 Modiolus philippinarum
ATATATATATATATATTCATCAAAACAATGTATTTCCTTGTGAAGACAGTTATTGTTTTCTTGCATAACGATTTTCGGTATGTGATGTGTCCAATTTAATTGCTTTCAGATAATATACACTTTAGTATTGATCCTGTGTATTCCTACTTCTTACTTATTACCTTATAAAGACATGATTCATGGCTTTGTGTATTCTCATCCCTGATTCGTTTCATTAAATGACAAGAAATTTATCTAACACAGAACTTTAAGGGTTCTGTCCCGAGCAAGCCTCGATCAGTCATAAGCATTCCCGATGTTTATACTGACAAAAACAACGCAGTAGAATACCGAAGGAACAAAGGAGTGGAAAATCGAAGTCCAAAGACATGGTCAATACGAGGATACAGTAAACAATGACGTCCGACACAGAAAACAATGACGTAAGGCAGATACAAAGCACAGAAATAGAAATCACATTTTTCAAAACAAAGGCACTTACAGTGTGACCTCCAGTGAAACTGAGAGTGACATTAGGTGCTCCGGAAGTGTAAGCATGCCCTGCTCTGTACACAGCACCCGTCACACGGTCAGTGAAGCATATGTTTTGAAAAATCTGTTCGGTAACTGGTTGGTTATTGACATTTTCTAACCCTGAGACACAACCAATAAAGAACAATGGTACGTGTAACTTCTCTAACCCTCAAACAGTACCAAGGCGAAATTTGGAAAAGCTTTTGTAATCACTTTATTGATATTCAAACATGGACAAGGACAAATCGGTATCACAAAACTAAAATTTACAAGACAACACAAAAAACTAAAGCACTGACAGTGTGAACTCTCATAAAAAACAAGAGCGACATCAGGTGGTCCGGAAGAGTAAGCAGGTCCTGCTCTGTTAACAGCGCACGTCACACTGTTAGTGTGTCAACCTAGGAAAATGTAGTCAAATCCGGGAAGACGTGAATCTAACTGAAAATGTCCAGTTTCATTTGGGACACGGACACGTCATATCTGTCAATGATGTTATGGTGACGGCCATAGAATTTCTTGAGGGATGAAATTAACATAGGTTGAACAAATCCCTGACTAGGCAGCTTTCGGGACAGTGTTTTTGCTCTGTTAAAAAATCACTGTACAAAATACACGCTCGACAGTAACAAATCAACTGTGAAATGTTCACTGGTAGGTATATTGCTGGTAAGAAATGGAAAGTTCACAATTGGGAAATTAAAATCATCACGGTTGTCATATAACTTAGATTTCAAACGTCAAAATCATGATCATTTGATAATATGACATTTGAGGGAGATAGTCCATACTTATATAAAATTAATAAAGTTTTTCGAAAAAACCGGTTTTCTACGCAGCACTGCAGTACTGGACTACTAGGAATATGGTAAAATGAAAGGATATGGAGTGAATGTACATGTGACAAAAACGCACAAGATACATAGAAAACTCCAGTTTATCAAGGACAGGGCTTTTATTCCTGTCTTCATCTTGGGTACTCTACTTTAGTTTCGACATTTTTAATAAACAATGAAAAACCATGGAGTAAATGCACATGAGACAAAGTCTCTACAGATACATGATTTTACCAAGCTTAAATTGTTATATTTCATCTTGAAGTCCAGTCCCCATGAGGCTTTCAACAAGGAGCCAATGCATCTATATATTTTATTAAATAATAAACTTCCATTGGAATATTGTAATGAATTTCATTATATTAAATTATGTACTCCTAATAAACATATAAATTTCAATTTTCAAATCAAGGTCCCGCTAACCGAAAGATCGCACCTTCTTTAAAAAGGTCATTGTCGGTGTTAGATGACGGACTTAAGACCAGATCGCGTGCACTTGTCTTAACTCGATAAATAACCAATCAAAAGTGTTTATTTTTACGAGTCAACAACAGTTCGATGATAAAGCATCACAAATGACATGACGTTACATTGAAAAGTATGTTAAAAGGAACGGGGACTTTTGTTCTGCGGTATACGTTTCCGGACATACGAAAGAAATGGCTACTTACATTCGATCAAAATCAAAGTTCGGAATATCGATCACTCATGTGAGAAATTATTCATTTTATTCTCTCGTTTCGATGCGCCCCACTCTAGACAGATGGAATTTCCTACATACATGAAAGGTATCCCGACCTTCAATCTGCTTTCATATGTAAGGCTAATTGCAGCTTTTGCATCAGGTTTGTGGGAAAACAGACCGTTCATGCATGTATAAAATTTGTTTTGTGTGTAAATTTTCCCGCCATCACGATTTCACAGACCCAAATATAATAGAACAGTGGTACCGCCAAATGGGACACAAAATAAAAGGTGCATTCCTTTGATTCAGAATAAACTGCCATTGGTTTCATCTATCTTTTACAGACTGTCTCTTTCGAAAGCATAGAAAAAATGAACAGAGCCAGAAAATTGTCACTGGTAATACACGTCTGCGGTTTAAGTATTCTTTTTACAATGCATGTGTCGTTTATAGAAATGACAACAATTGTTCTTGTATCAGCTGCTGCTGTCAGGATATGGTATTTTATATCATGGGATGAAAAACTACAAAATGTTATCGTAAGTAACTCTTTTAATTTTTCAATCTTACTGTGTGATTGAAGTTTACTCTTAGAGCGCTTGAATGTGTTATTTTTTAAAATTTCTCTTCCAGCGAAATAACCAACTTAGCTCTCACTGTGACCAAAATTTACGATGTATAAAATCGTTATAAATATTTGTAAATTCATATTCATGCAGACTGTAAATGTTTAAAATTCAAAAGTACATTAGATACGAACATCTATTTAAAAGGATAAGCTAGCCTATTCTGCAGAACGATACTTTGTCGAATTGTTTTGCATTTTCCTCCATATTCATTCAACTTTCAATATCCGTAATGTAATCTATTCATTAAAATGAAAAAAAAAAAAAAAAAAAACAATGAACTCTACTTTCGAATTATGTTTACAGAGACAAAAACTCAACGACCTATCAAGCTTGGATAACAGAACAAAAACATCAGTTATAATTGGATTGATCAGCCTTATTATTATGTACTTGATCGTGTTCACGTTTACATTGTTAATCAGCACGGTGATTTCCATATTTTTATTGAGAAGAACAGTTTCCATTTTAAACGTGGATGAAGTAAGTATTATGGTTCTTGTTATGGGTTTCCAGATAAGTACCTTAGGTTAACTACGATGTATTGAAAAAAAAAAAAAAGATTTAGGATTATTTCCTTTTGAAAGCTAATTTTCTGCTGTACAAAATGTTAGCTTATAAGATATAGTAACAATGAAAGGATATGGATTAAATGCACATGAGACAAAGTCTGTACAAATACATGATGTAACCAAGCAATTGAACAACGCTTTTATTATTGTCTTCATCTTAAAGTCACCATGAGCCCTTCAACAATGAACTATGCTTATACATCATAATAACTTTAAGATGGCCCTAGCACCATCAACGAGCAAAATTTATTGCTTTATGTCGAACAATATTTTCATGAGGTCTTAAATAAAATAACGAAGTTTCTGTGAATTTAGTTCCGTATATGACCATTTCCACAAATTCAGTGCAGATCAAATCAAAGCATTTGGAAATCCAGAAACCGATATATGGATAAAAACTGAAAGACAACAAATTACTACCGATATAGAAAAGCAAAACTCAGCGAAGGACAGAACTATGCAAATGGAAGACACTCCTTAATTTTAATTATTGCAAATTTCCAAATTAAATCGGTTTTCGGGACAGCACTGAAGTACTGGGTACTTGGTTAGTGAATACCCCAGGGGACAATCAGGCATCGGCCCTTTGTTAATAATAACAAAATACCAAAGTTACTGTGAATTTTGTTTCTGCACATGGCCATTTCGACAACTTATGTCTCTTCAGTGCAAATCAAATCCAAACTTTTGGAAATCAATAAACCGAAATGTCCTAAAAGCTGATAGGGAACAAATTACCATTATATGATGTTATTAGCCTAAATCAGGTAAATAGAACAATGGAAGAATTCGATACTCCTTAGTTTTACACACATTTTCGTAGTTTAAGATATTGAAAGTTTACAAATGAAATCGGATTTCTGGCCAACATCAAAGTACTTTCTACCGGAATGGTGAATACCATCGGAAACTATCAGTCCACAAGCAGAGGCCTCGGCCTAGTGTAGTAATAAATGACAAACACTGAAGTTACTGAGAATCGTGTTTTGCATATGGCCATTTCGACAACTTATGTGTCTTCAATGAAGATCAAATGAAAACAATTGTAAATCCAAAATCGCAAAAGCGTAAAAGCTGATAGTGAACAAATTACTAATGAGATATAAAAGCCGAGTCGGCAAAGAACAGAGCTATGCATGAAGGAGATACGCCTTAGTTTAAGCAGATCTTCTTAATTTTAGATATTACTAGTTTCTAAGTAAATCGGTTTTTGGGCCAGCACCAAAGTACTGGCCACTCGGTTGGTGAATACCTTTGTGGACATTCAGTCCACCAGCAGAGGAATCGACCCAGTTGTAATAAATATCAAAATACCGAAGTTACTGTGAATGGACAATTTTAATTTCAAACTCACCAATTTCCTTAACATGGGCAGTAATATTCAAACTTCTCCTTGTTACGTTTCACAACTGATTCGTTACGAGCGAGCCAGTGCAAATTATACAGACGTTGGACATACTCATCTTCGTGAACGTTTTATTAATCAAGGCTTCAAAAAAATTCCTTCTCATGCAATCATTAAAAAAGTTATTTAATAGATATCAGTCTATTGCGGAGAAAAAATGAAGTTTCGGTCCGAACTGGAATTCAAGATTCTTTTTTCACTGAATACTGGGATGATCATTTCTTTGTACTTCTACGACTTTCAATAGCAAATGCTGTTGATTTCCTATCGAACACTACCGCAATGGAAGGGGAGACTTGGCGCGCAATAAAACCGGGTTAACCGACCATTCTCTTGAAATGCCTGTACCACGTCAGGACCATTGCGGTATACAATTTTTCCGGTGAATTTCCACCTGCTTTGTCTTTTAGCCTCTTGGACTTTGGCGCTTGATAATTCTGTTCGGTAATTTTGTTATTATCCTCATTGGTTTCTGTATATTGCCATTACATGTATGTTTCTCCAGTGCAGATTAAATAAAAAAGAAAAACGGAAATCTTTAAACCGAAATGTCCGTAAAAGTTGATAGAGAAAAAAAAAATTACCAATAAGATCTAAATAGAATAGCCAAATTCAGTCAAGGAAAGATATGGCACGCGATAGTAACAAAAATACGGTATACCTAGTATTTCGAACGAAAACTAGGGGTTTTCGTGCGAAATACTAGGTAAACCGCAAGTTAACTAGGGATTTCCGATCGGTATACATAGCATTTCGGCGAAAACCCTAGTTTCCGATTGAAATTGAACGGAAACTAGGGGTTTCCGACGAAAACCCATAGTTTCCGATCGGTATCGGAAATTCGAGTTTAAACCGAAGACGCTATTCATAGTTTTAGCCAAGGAGAAGCAAGAAACGGAAATCGCTATTTGATATTTAACGTTCGTCCAATCAGAAACGGAAAACGGTATTCAGGGTTTAATTAAACCAATCAAAATCGTTTATCCTGTTTATCGCTTATAATTCTCTCGTTTTTTATTCCAGTTTCGTATCTTTTATTGATTTTATATATTTTGATATTATGAAATTATCAAATAGAGTTGTGCCTGTGACACTTTTAGGTGCTAATTATCAGATTCGCGAGTCATGGGAGGATTCGATCTCGACTGTCTATATTCACCTTAAAAAGTTGTGAATATCGTCATTTTAGACTTTATTTAAAAAGAATGTTCAATTTAACTAATATCTAGAGCAAAGATTTTTATTTCCATATAACTTGATGTGTACTCTGTTTCGAAAAAATCATAAAATTTGGTATGAAAAAGAAATAATTTGATAAGCAGTTAAAAAAAGCAAAAACTCCGTCTTATAAATATCAAAATACCGAAGTTACTGTTAATTTATTTTCTGCATATGCGCATTTCGACAACTTATGTCTCATCAGTGTAGATAAAACCAAAACATGTGGAAGTCCATTAAACAAAACGTGTAAAATCTGATGAAGAACAAATAATCAAATGGGTCTAATTAGAAAAGCCAAAATAAAATTAAGGACAGACCTATGCATGAGGGATATATTCCTTAGTTTTAAACAAAATTTGGTAAAATTTAGGTATTGCAATTTCAAATAAATCAAAACAATTCAGTGTTTTAAAACTTTTACTTCATCATATCATTTCCAAGGAGTTATAAATTCGGGAAGTTAAAAATTTCATGGATTTTAGTATTTAACAGGTATGAAAAGTGTAATTTTAAGTTTACCGTTTAAACTTACTCTTTAAAAGGACAAAAACAATAAAGTGTTTTGAAAATTTTACTTCATGATATCCTCTCGAAAGAGTTTGATATGTTGCGAAATAAAAAAAATCATCAAATGTAACATAGAATATTTAGAAAAGTTAGATTTTTTGGTCAGTGGTTTAACATCAGTCTTTAAAAATGACAAAAACAATTCAGTGTTTTGAAGATTTTACATAATTATATCCTTTCCAAGGAGTTTTATAATTCGCAAGCAAAAACTTCATGAATTTTAGCATTAAAAAGGTATGAAAAGTAAAATTTTTAGTCTGCGATGTAAACTAACTCTTGAAAAATAACAAAAAAGGTAAGTGTTTTGAAAGTTTTATATCATTATATCCTCGCGAAGGAGTTTGATATGTTGCGAAATAAAAAAATCTTCCAATTTAACATAGAATAGGTATGAAAAGTAAGATTTTTAATCAGCGGTTTAAACTCAGTCTTTTAAAATGACAAACCTTTTTAGTGTTTTGAAAATTTTACATTATTATTTCCTTTCGAAGGAGTTTTATAATTCGCAAAGCAAAACTTAAGTAATTTTAGCATTAAAAATGTATGAAAAGTAAAACATTTAGTCTGCTGTACAAACTAACTCCTTAAAAATGCCAAAAAAGTTAGCGGTCATCACCATCAGCGGTTTAAACTCTGCGAATTATAAAACTCCCTCGAAAGGATATTATGATGTAAAATTTTCAAAACACTAAACAGCTTTTGTCATTTTTAAAGACTGAGTTTAAACGGCTAATTAAAAATCTTACTTTTCATACCTATTCTATGTTAAATTTGATGATTTTTTTTATTTCGCAACATATCAAACTCCTTCGCAAGGATATAATGATGTAAAATTTTCGAAACACTTAACTTTTTTGTAATTTTTCAAGAGTTAGTTTACACCGCCGACTAAAAATTTTATACCTTTTTAATGCTAAAATTCATCAAGTTTTTGCTTCGCGAATTATAAAACTCCTTCAAAAGGATATCATGATGGAAAATCTTCAAAACACTGAATTTTTTTTGTCATTTTTAAAGACTGAGTTTAAACCGCTGCTTCAGAATCTTACTTTTCATACCTATTCTATGCTAAATTTGATGATTATTGTATTTCGCAACATATTAAACTCCTCTTAAGGATATAATGAAGTGAATTTTTAAAAACACTTAACTTTTTTGACATTTTTAAAGAGTTAGTTTACACCGCAGACTAAAAATTTTACTTTTCATATCTTTTTAATGCTAAAATCCATGAAGTTTTTGCCTCGCGAATTAAAAAACTCCTTCCAAAGGATATTATGATGCAAAATTTTCATAACACTGAATTGTTTTTGTCATTTTTAAGGACTGAGTTTAAACTGCTGATTAAAAATCTTACATTTTATACCTATTCTATGTTAAATTTGATGAGTTTTTTTATTTCGCAACATATCAAACTCCTTCACAAGGAATTAATGATGTAAAATTTTCAAAACACTTGACTTCTCTCGACATTTTGAAAGAGTAAGTGTAAACCGTAAACTTAAAATTATACTTTTCATACCTTTTAAATGCCAAAATCCATGAAATTTTTAACTTCGCGAATTATAAAACTCCTTGGGAGGATATGATGAAGTAAAGGTTTTAAAACACTGAATTGTTTTGACCATTTATAAGACTGAGTTTTTGTTTTTTAACTGCTTATCAATTTTTTTTACTTTTTGATACCAGATTTCATGATTTTTTTAATTTCGAAACAGAGTACACGTACATCAAGTTATATGAAAATAAAAATCTTGGCTCTAGAGATTAGTTAAATTGAATATTCTTTTTAAACTAAGTCTAAAACGACGATATTCACAACTTTTAACTGGTGAAGTTGAATATATACAGTCGAGATCCAATCCTCCCATGACCCGCGAATCTGATATCCATTCGCACCCAAAAGTGTCACAGGCACACCTCTATTTGATTATTTATTTATAATATCAAAGTACATAAAACAATTAAAGATACGAAATTTGAATAAAAAAAGAGATTATAATAAGCGATAAACAGAATTAACGATTTTGATTGGTTTAATTAAACCCTGAATACCGTTTTCCGTTTCTAATTGTACGAACGTTAAATATTAAATAGCGATTTCCGTTTCTCTCTTCTCATTGGCTAAAAATATGAAAAGCATTTTAGGTTAAAACTCGAATTTTCGATACCGATCGGAAACTATGGGTTTTCGTCGGAAACCCCCTAGTTTCCGTTCAATTTCAATCGGAAACTAGGGTTTTCGGTGAAATACTATGTATACCGATCGGAAACCCCTAGTTAACTTGCGGTTTACCAAGTATTTCGCACGAAAAACCCTACTTTCAAAATACTAGGTATACCGCATTTTTGTTACTATCGCATGCCATAGAAAGGGCTGTTTTCAAATAAAATCGGTTTTCGGGTAAGCATCAAAATAATGGCCACTGAGTTTGTGAATACCCCGGGGACTATCAATCTACCAAGAGAGGCATCGACCCAGTGTAAATAAATAACATATACTAAAGTTACTGTGATTTGAGTTTCTGCATATGGCCATTTCGACAACTTAGGTCCCTTCAGTGCAGATCAAAAATAAGCATTTGTTTATCTATAAACCTAAATGTGTGTAAATACTGATAGAGAACAGATTCCCAATAGAGTCTAAAAGAAAAGCCAAAATCAGCTAGGGACAGATATATGCAAGAGAGGATACTCTTAGTAATTAAAGTCCGTTTCCGGGCCAGCACCGAAGGAATGGTAAATATCCTCGGAGACTATCTGTCCATTAGCGTAGACACCGGCCCAGTGGTAATAAATACAAAATGAATAATTCACTATAATAATCGATTCACTAAGAATCTTTGTCAGGCAAAGCTGGGCATCAAAAACATCTTAAATTATATTTACGAAGATAGCTTTGCCCGACAAAGATTCTTCATAAATCGACAATTAGCGAATCGTTAAAGACCTTTTGTAAATATGTCATAAAATATTTACATTTTACCAGTGTGTACATTTCTTGGCAAACCTTTAATTCTATATTGTGTGCAATCGTATCAGTATCATTCCTGGTTAATCCACACTTCATAGATACGAATATTTGTAAGTATTTATAGACCACTCCATATATACATTCTACTTGGATAGGTACAATTTTGACTATAGAATGAAATTTGTTTCAAAGGACAAAATTTCATATTTTTTTTATATTTATATATTTCCTCAACATCTATTACACTCTACTTTGCAAGGTAAAGTTGTGGCTTTAGAGTGAGATTTTTTCAAAGGACATAATTTCATGAAATGTTTTATTCATATATTTCCTCATCATCTATTATTTTCGACAAACGAAGCATTTTACCATTTCTATTTACTTGGAAGACATATAATGGCTCTGCACTATATTTATTAATACACTTTTATGAAGCTCGAGCAAGTAAAATGTTAGGAAATACGTTTTCACATTTGTCGCGAATTCATTTAGTACATTCTTAATTCTTATGGGTTGTTGGCCGTGCTAACGCCACCCTAAAGACCTGTTTGCCAGTATTTGTAGACTTCTTCTTGTCGTTTTAAAGTTGTGTTTTAACAATAAAGCATTGAAAATACTGCTAATTGCTACCGGACTATACCGGAATGAAAAAGGGGTTATGAAGGGGACAAGCCATAAAACCAGTCTAATCCGCCTTTTTTATGCTGAAATGCCTTGAACCAGTCAGAACCATTGCGGTTTACGATGGTTTTCACCTGTTTTGTCTTATTGAGTTCGCTTTCTGACAAATCTGCTCGGTAATTTTGTTATTACACATATTGCTCACCATAAGGCCTTCGTCAATTACAGACTGACAACAAATAATTGGTAATGGCAATAACTCGCTGTCTTTTAGTTTATGAGTGTTGCAATGGATAATCAACTATCTTTAAGTTAAAAGAGAAAAATAGGCAAAGTATGAGGCGTTTATCCTCACCTGAGATATAGCTTCTGGACATCCCGTTATTCTTTGCTATTACTACAAAGAACCAACAATAAAAACGTTCTGGTCACCAGGATTAAATCAATAATAATTTTTAAAAATATGTGGTAATTCTTCGATTGAGAATAAAATGTGTTGTGTGTGGGTAGAGAATACACAAAATAATTTAAATGGCTAATAAATTCAATTTGTTAACGCAAACGGTTCAAACTCGATTGTTCCTACACCAAATCGTATTATGAAATCCATGTCTAACAATTACTTTATTTCTAAAACGACAAATCAACAGTTAGCTTACATGACAGAGGTCCTCTAAATCCTCTTTTTGGTTTGGATAGCCAAGAATTTCAAACTCAAAATGCTACGCATCATCACGACACAGTTAAGTGTTTCTTTGATACATTGAACCAGCAGTCGATTTTTGAATTTGTTCTCTCTCTGAATTGAGCACTGGTCTTAGAATTCAAGTTTTGAAATGTAAAATTTTAAAAGATTACTTAGACAAAGAATCGTGCCCATTGGGCGACAAGAAAGAAAAAAAAATCAATAAAACGCGTGAAGTGCGTGTGTGAGTAGGTGTCGAAAGCATTTCTTATTAAGTTTGATGTAAAACATAATTCTGCAGATGGCTATTTTGAGAAGACGGCACCTACAAGTACGCCACAGTGACAACTCAAAAAGAGTATTTCTTATGACGCCTTGCATACATAAAAAGTCTTGTATTTTTCATTTTAAGGCAGGGTCTCTGCCTTCTAGCTGTTGGGTAAAGCCATTTTGAAAATTGTCTGTTTCAACCAGACTCTTACATTAAGGAGACTACTTTATATGAAAAGAGTCTGAATGATCCAGACTATCGTTAAAAACGCGTACGGCTTACCAGTTATTAATACGAAGGCACAGAAAATTATCCATTCATGTGGCGATACATTGTCCATTTCAGGATCAACTACATCGTTTTATGTGTTTATTGTATTTATTTAATATCTTGTAAAAGATTCAATGCTTTTTTAATCTCAGACAACTTAAATTGATATTCGAAATTCACGATTCGGTTCATTCATAAAAATTTCCCACGGCGCGCTATGATTTTACAAGTTTTTATGAATGAATACATAGTAACTTCTACTTTCGCTGTTGTAACTCGTAAAAATGTATGTATTTCTCAATACATGTATATATAACTTTGAAACTTTTATTGGTTACACTGGTGTACTCTACCTTAAAAAAAAAGGATCAATTAAACCGTAGCTTCGTATTCTTGTTTGTTTTGTCCCGACAGGTGGCGCGTTGTTTTGGGCCAACTTATTTACGCCTGCATTACATACGCCGTAGTAAATAAGGGTCAAATAAGTTTCAACATAATCCGAAATTACATCAAATGTTTTTTATGGAATACTTCAAATACATTAAAATTTTAGAATAATTAAACAATGTCAACAATGAAGCACGGAAGGTTTAAACTTGATCTCCAATGCCGTTCCTTATCACAAGCGTAATCAAGTACAACACTTGTACTAGATCACATGGAACCATCATGAAGGTCACAAACTGCCACTGATTTGTTACAACAGGCGGAAGCACTCTCTTGCTGAATTTTCATCATTTGCAGTGATTCCTTCTTTTGTAGTAATTCATTTTCACGTTGATGAGATCAGTTAGTATACTACGCCAATAACACGGTTACGAAGGCAAGACGCTGTCATCCGTCATATCGTAGCTGGGTATCGTAGTCAGGTATAAGAAAACACTCCATGCTAGATCACGAAAGTAAAATGTTAAAACGTCAGTTGAAAACTCGTGAGGGTCCTGATAAAACTATATATATACGTAATTATTTCATAGTAGATCTAGTTCTAACCTTCAAGGACGTATATTTAAATAAACGTCCTTGTAACCTTTAAAAATTAAAAGTGGCTGAAAGCATTTCGGCGTCCCATGGTCCAGTGCTTTGATCCACCAGATGTAGATATAAAATACAAATATGCAATGCTCTACCAGAGATCCATCATAAGAAAAGTCTGCAACCCATTCAATATGTTGTGGAAGGTGTTGTGCCCAGATAAGGCCACAATGACTTACTTCGGCCTAGAAAAAAACGTTTGATAGTAAACAAAAGTTTTTTTTTTTCTTGGCTGGGACAAGTCCCACTCCCTGTGATAAGGCCGTTATCAGTAAAATCCTCTACAAGTGTTTCCTTCAGATCTCGTTCTAGTGAATATTAATGTAATCATGAAAACAAGTAATAGTTTTAATCACAGTCAAAAAGTCATCAAAGTGATAACATGACAAAATTCGAGATATCAACATTTATCAAGCACCGAGTGTAACACTTGTTTGGAATACTCACATGTACCAACAAAGAGGAGCAAGGCAATGATATGTAAATAGAGTTTTAAATATATCGCCAACAACCCATACAAAAACTGAAAAGACAACCCAAGCCGGAAAGCTAGGGAAGACTACGGATTTTAATTCTTGAAAAAATTACATGTCAAGATTTCAGCAAAACAGTAATAATTACAGGACTTCTGGGAATACCCAGGAACTTGCCTTAACAGCATTCCATGCTTTGATTATTTACTCGTTTGTACAAGGGTAGATCCGATGCAGTAATAATTTTCAACCAGCGGACACCCTATTACATGTATCTTTTTATTTCGTTATAATCGACATAATGTGCATGCTAAGCAGGATTGTCGTTATGATTCCAAGACACTTTTTAAATAAGAAAATACACGTCTAAAAAAAGAGGGCGTTGACTGGATATAAAATATTCAGAAAATCACAGCCTCGGATCTACCCTTGAAAAGTGATTTAATAAATATAAAAAATACAAGGCTCCATATGTAATTGGTTGATTGATTAGTAACAGTTTAACGTCCAGTGAGCAATATTTTAGTTGTATCAGGACGAGAACAAGTTAATCAATTCAAAGAAAAATATGAGTAAAAGAATAAAGAAATAATTGTGGAAGGGACAACCGTGTCAATGAGTTTTGATTGGCACCTGGAAAGGGAAGATATTGGTAGGGACAGGAAATTTAGCCCAGTGACTCGGCTCTCCTTAGAAAAATATAGGAGGGGTCTTTATAATGCATGGAGCGTGGCGTTTCTCATCACAGTTTGGCTTGGTTCGTGGTAAGGTTTTCCGTATTATGACCCCTCCCCCGCATAGACAGGGCATTCCCCTATCCACCAAGTGGAGATGCGCTCGGCAGCTCTGTAGCCGGAGCCCCTGAAAATCAATACAGGTGCTGGGCTCCATATGTATGCAGTGCGCGACATTTATAAGGGCTTCATAGGAACAACTCATGAGCTGTCGTCGTGACGTAAAGTTGTCATCGTCATACTTTGTATGCAAGGCGAGGTTGTCGTAAGGAGTATAGGAGACAATGGCAACATCGGAAAACAAAGAATCAAAACCATAATATGAGTACGACACATTTGTCTGATATTTGTAAAAATGAAAAATTTGATGCATTTCCGAATTTTCTGAAAATCACAATAAGGATGTTTATAGCTTATATATTTTCTATTTAACTTTCGTGAATTTTATACGTATTTTGATATTATAAGTTGGAAATCAAATAAAGTGGTGCTTGTGACCATTTTTTGGTGCAAATGAATAGCAGATTCGTTGGTAATGGGAAAATTCGACTTCTACTGTTTAAGTAAACTTTTAAGATTTTTTTGTCTACGGTTTAAAGATGATCATTAATTTTTTAACAAAATTTATTTCATCATATTCTTTTGAAGGAGTAATATATTTTGCCATATACAAAATTCGTGAATTTTAGTATAACTAACAAAATACCGAAGTAACTGTGAATTTAGTCTCTGCATATGCGCATTTCGACAACTAATGTTTTATAATTGCAGATTAAAATATTTGGAAATCCATGAACCGAAATTTGTGTAAAAGCTGATAGATAACAAATTACCAAACAACGGCAGTAGAATACCGAAGGAACAAAGCACAAGATTACACAAATCAAAGTCCAGAGACAAGGCAAAAGCAAGAACACCAAAAGACGGAAGACCAAAGACACCACATGCCCACAAAACACACGAACGTTACATATACAACACAAAAAACTAAAGCACTAACAGTGTGAACTCTCAATAAACAAGAGTGACATCAGGTGCCCCAGAAGGGTAAGCATGTCCTGCTCTGTGCACAGCACCCGTCACACTGTCAGTGGGTCAATTCAGGGTAAAGTCGAAACGGGATCTAAATAGGAAAGCCAAAATCTATGGAAAGCCATTGTGGAATTTATTCCCTATTTATTGTTATCTATAAATGAATTATAGATATTAATAAATAATTATAGATATCAATAAATCATTTGTAGATATTATTTATATTTATAGAAATCATTATTTATTGATATCAATAAATACAGCGTTATTTATTGATATTTAAAAATGATTTATTGATAATCAGAAATAAATTATTGATATTTACAAATGATTTATAGATATTTAAAAATAGTGAGCGATTTATAGATATCTATAAATCATTTATAAATATCTATAAATCATATTTAAATATCAATAAATGGTGCTATGTATTAATATCTATAAATGATTTTTTAATATCTATAATTCAGTTCAAATCTCCATATTTCAATTTATTGATATTTATATTTCAAATCTCCATAAATCGCCTATGTGACCCGGATCATTTTAGTATTGGTAAAGTGTATTATATAAAGAGATCAGTTGACGAAGATTATTTTTTAATATCTATAAAATAATTCTAATATCCATAAATCGCCTCGGTGACACTGATCGGTACTTACAATGTTAAACGTATACTATATAAAGAGTTCAGTTGACCTCGACTTTTTAAATATCCATAAATCGCCTCAGTGACACTGATCATTACATTGTATTTCTTTAAACACGACAAGGAGAATGATTTTAATAAAAAAAAACATTTAATATATATTTTAAATGTATTTTTAATTAATTACATTTCATTTTCTTAATTTTTTTTTGCTATTACGGCTGAAATATTGTTCAACTTAATAGTGTGAGATGCATACTCGAGTGAAATGAATAAAACCTCCGATTTGAAGTGTTCATCCACACTCTAATCGTGTGCGGTGTTATGATCATGACCATTGAAATACATGTAAATATACTGATTTTGTTGGTTATTATTCAAAATGTAAAAACAAATAAATAAAACCTAACTCGAAAGTACCTTATTTTATTTTCATAAATGAATAGTTACGGGTACATAAAATTTGCAGTATTCGAGTTGCTTAAAAATAAACAAGTTTTAATGCAATGTAATTGAATTTATATTTATGCTTACAGTAATAACATTTGATTTTGCAACAACAAAAATTGAATTATTTTTGTCATATTTAATGATTTAGTGTAAAGCAAGACTGAAAATCTACTTTTCCAATCATATTTTGCTAATATGAAATTAAATTTTAATTTCGCAAAATATATACTCTTTCGAAAGGTTATAATAAAGTAAAATTTTCAAAATAATTGAAAAGTTTTGGTCATTTTCAATAATTAAGTATAAACTGAAGACTTAAAATCTACTTTTCCAATTATATTCATGCTAAAAAGACATTAAAATTTAATTTCGCAACATATAAACTCCTTCGAGAGGTTATTATTAAGTACAATTTTCAACGAAATAGAATTGTTTTGGTCATTTTTACTGATTTACTTTAAACCGAAGACTTAAAATCTTCTTTTCCAATTATATTCATGCTAAAAAGAAACATCGTAACATAAAAACTCCTTCGAAAAGTTAATATAAAAGTAAAATTTTCACAAAAAAGGAATTGTTTTGGTAATTTTTAATGATTTAGTTTAAACCGAAGACTTAAAATCTACTTTTCCAATTATATTCATGCTAAAAAGACATTAAATTTTAACTTCGCAACATAAAAACTCCTTTGAAAAGTTATTATTGAGTAAAATTTTCCAAACAATTGAATTGTTTTGGTCATATTTTATGATTAAGTTTAAACCGAAGACTTAAAATCTACTTTTACAACCATATTCATGCTTAAAAAACATTAATATCATTCGATAGGTTATAATAAAGTAAAATTTTCAACAACAAAAAATGAATTATTTTGATCATTTTAAATGACTACGTTTTAACAGAAGACTTAAAATCTACTTTTCCAAGCATATTTTTGCTAAAAAGACATTAACTTTTAATTTCTCAATATATAAACTCCTTCAAATAACTAGATACCGAAGTTACTGTGAATTTACTTTCTGCATATGCGCATTTCGACAAATTATGTCTCATCAGTGCAGATACAATCAAAACGTTTGGAAGACCATAAACTCAAAAAAGTTTAAAAACTGATAGACAACAAATAACCAAAGTGATCTAAATGTAAATCAAAATCAGCTAAGGACACAGTTTTGCATGAGGGAGATACTCCTTAGTTTTCAATAAAATTCGCAAAATTTTAGACATTGTAAGGTTTCAAAAATATTCGGCTTTCGGGTTAGCACCGAAGTACTGACTACTGAGCTGGTGAATACCCTCGGGGACTAACAATCCACCAGCAGTGGCATCGACCCAGTGGTAATAAATAACTAGATACCGAAGTTACTGTGAATTTACTTTCTGCATAATGCACATTTCGACAAATTATGTCTCATCAGTGCAGATACAATCTAAACGTTTGGAAGACCATAAACTCCCAGGTTTCAACACTGTTATATTACAAAAGGTTATAATAAAGTAAAATGTTCAAAAAATTAGAATTGTTTTGGTCATTTTTAATGATTAAGTTTAAACCAAAGACTTAGAATCTATTTTTCTAATCTTTTTTTTATGATAAAGTCATAAAATGTTTGACTACACAATATATAAAATTCTTCGAAAGGTTATTATAAAGTGAATGTTAAAATAAAAGCTTAAAAGTTTTGGTCATTTTTAATTTTTAAGTTTAAACCAAAAAATAAAAATCTTACTTTTTTAACCATATTTATGATAAAAGACAATAAATTTGTATTTCAACACATATTAACTCGTTAAAAAGGTATTAAAAAGTAGAATTACCAAAAATCTGAATAGTTTTGGTCATTTCCAAGGATTCAGTTTCACTCAATGACTAAAAATTTCTTTTCCAAAGATATTTTTGCTAAAAGTCATTTAATTTTGGACTATGCAATATTTAATTGAATCATAAATTAATATTCTTATTAATACAATCAGTATACAATTAGTATAATGGACTTCTGATACAATATATAAGACAGAAATGAGGGTTGAAACCATTTCAACATGCAAGAATAAGGTTGATATATATTAAGTTTGCTTAAATTAATTTAAGCTTGTAATTTAAGTTTTTTTCTTTCAACTAACAAACAAACAAAAACCATTCTTTTCGTCCTAAGTTTTTATTGGGACTAACATTACATATATTAGTCCAAGGTTTCAACACTGTTATATTACTTTATTATTTTATTTTAATTGTATTTCTTTTAACAAGTCTTCACAATATACATGTTAATTTACATATTTAAATAGTTTCTCAAATTATTCAAAGCACTATCGTTCGTCAAAACATATGAAATTATCGAATTCTTTGTCTTTTATGCGTTTAAAGTAATACGGTAATGATCAGTATTGCGGAGGCGATTTATGGATATTAAAAACGTAAAGGTCTATTGAACTCTTTATATAATATACGTTTTTTCTTTGAGAAAACTGATCAGTGTCACAGAGGCGATTTATGGATATAAGAATTGAATTATAGATATTAAAAAATAATCCGAGTCAGCTGAACTGTTCATTTAATAAACAATAACCAATAGAAGTTCTAATCAGTGTCACATGGGTGATTTATAGAGATTTGAATTATAGATATCAATAATTCGAATTATGGAGATTTGAATTTTAGATATCAATAAATCGAGTTATAGAGATTTGAATTATAGATATTAATAAATCGAATTATGGAGATTTGAATTTTAGATATCAATAAATCGAATTATAGGGATTTGAATTATAGATATTAATAAATCGAATTATGGAGATTTGAATTATAGATATTCAAAAATGAATCTTAGATATCTATAATTCGTGTCGAATTATAGATATCAATAATTGAATTATAGATATTAAAAAATGAATTACAGATATTAATAATTGGCACTATTTATTAATATCTATAAATGATTTATTGATATTTAAAAGTGATTTATTGATATCTATAAATCATTTATTAATATCCATAATTCATTTATAGATATCAATAAATAGCGAATAAATTCCACAACGGCTTTCCATAAAAATCAGCAAAGGACAGAGCTATGCTAGTGGGAGATACTCCGTAGGTTTAAACATTTAAACAATATTTTCTTAAGATATTGCAAGTTTTCAAATATAATCGATTTTCGGGCCAGTACGTATACCGAAGTACTAGCTTTTGGGTTGGTGAATACCATCGGGGACAACAGTTCACCAGCAGTGGCATGGGCCCAGTGTTAACAAATAACAAAATACCAAATGTAGGTTCTGCATATATACATTTCGACAACTTATGTCTCATCAGTGCAGATTAAATCAAAACATTTGGAAATCCATGAACCGAAATATGTGTAAGGGCTGATAGAGAACAAATTACCAAAGGGATCTAAATAAGAAAGCCAAAATCAGCTAAGGACAGAGCTTGTGCTAGAGGGAGATACTTTTAGGTTAAAAACAAATTCTTAAGTTTAGATATTGCAAGTGTTCAAATAAAATCGATTTTCGGGCCAGTACCGAAGTACTAGCTACTGGGTTGGTGAATACCGTCGGGGACTAACAGTCCACCAACAGTGACCTATAAATTAGGTCTAAAAAGCCAAATTTTAAAATGTTTCTAATTCTTAACTTCAAACTTCAACTTTTATTCGGTTTTTTTTTATTTTTTAAACCATTGGACCGATGCCACTGCTGGTGGACCAGAGGTCCCCGAGGGTATTCACTAGTCCAATAGTCAGACTTGTCTGACACAAAAATTTACCTTGCGTTTTATAAAAAAATACCATCTACATCAAAATCCTAAACCCTTTAAAAATACTACGGCTTCATTCCGTGTATGGCACTCGGTAGATGTCCTTAGTACTGTATTTGGCTTCCTATTTCGGTATTTTTGGTAATGAGTACTTCTTTTCTGACTATTTTTTGGATTATGGCTTTCCATATTATTTGATTCTAATGCTGCTGATGAGAGGTTACTCCTTGAAACACGTGTACAGCATAACGAAATTTACTGTATCTTATGCAACTTCGGTATTTTTGTATTTTTATACTTATCATGATTTTTTAAACTCAAATACGAAAACTTTGCTGACTACTATACTAATGAATATAAAATTGAAATGTATGACTCAAAATTTATATCAGGAAAAGTATTATTGTCTTTGGTTTGTACCATACACTTGTAAAAACACAATTTTTATTTCGCCAACAGAAAGTTGGGATGGTGTCAGTTGAAATTGAGTTTTTCGGTTGGGCTATAATGGTATAAAACACTTTAGTCAACCTTTTTAATTTAATTCTAGGGCAATGAACTGCTGATTCAGGGAGATGTTCAGCCGTTGTTACTTTCATCCCTTCCGAAATTCTATGGCCGATAGATATGAAATGTCGGTGTCACAAATGAAAACGGACATTTTCAGCTAGATTCACGTCTTCCCGGATTTGACATTACCTTTTCTGACTTTACCCTGGATTGACTCACTGACAGTGTGACGGGAGCTGTATACAGAGCAGGACATGCTTATCCTTCCGGAACACCTGATGTCACCCTCGGTTTTTATGGGGTGCTTTAGTTTTTTTGTGTTGTCTTGTATATCATACTTATGAATGTTAGTCTTGTCTTCGTTGGTGATGTTTGAGGCACTGATTTGTCCATGTAATTTGCTGAGTACTTAAGAGATTTACAGAAGCTTTTCAAATTTTACCCCTTTACTGTTTTGGGGTTAGAAAAAGAAGTATATGTGCAATGGATTTAAATTGGTTTTGTCTACGGGTTATAAAAAAATATTAACCGATCAATTAAAACAGATCTTTAAAAATAATAAATGCTTCACTGACCTTGTGGCGGTGCTGTTTGCAGGACAGGACAAGCTCACGCTTCCTGAGCACCCAATGTGACTCTGTTTATTTGAGAGTTCACACTGTTAGTGTTTTACTTTTTAGTGTTGTGGTGGTGTTAGTGTGTTTTATCGGTGTGTGGTGTCTTTTGTCTTCCGTCTTCTGGTGTTCTTGCTTTTGCCTTGTCTCTGGACTTTGATTTGTTATTTAGTGTTTTGTTTCTTCAGTATTCTACTGCAGTTGTTTACGTTACCAAGTCCACATTTCGTTAAATAGGAAGTACACATCCGACAAAACTCAAAATAAGACGTTCCTTACAACTAATCATATAGAGATTGCATACCAATTTTCAAATTAATCCCTCCACTTAAAGCTGAGAAAATTATGCAAGAAATAAATTTTCGGACGAACGGACAGACAAGGTGAATGCAGTATATCCCACTCTCTAACGTGTAGGGGTATAATTACACGTTACTATAACCTCATCAATGTTTATGCTTGTATTTAATGAACCTAAAGTATCTGAAATGTTCAAAATAATGTTATACGGATTTTCCTTACTGGTCTCTTCCTTTGATCGATTCGGACTTTTGTTGTCACTTATTTATACATACTAAAACGAACGATATCATATTCATATTTTAAAATATATATCACTTAAATAAGGATTCACAGGTCCATGACAAAATAGTAGTCATTTTGAAAAAAAACCCGGAAAATTCCAATTTTGCATACAATGTCTCGCAAAACGGCCAAATAAAGTCAATTCCAATTGAATTTGGCTTTCGTAATTTAGATGTAGAGAAATATTTACATGCGTTCGCATTTAACTTTATTTTTACCATTACATGCCTGAATAATTCCGATGATTGTGAACCTACAATTAGTCTGAAATGAGGGTTATAAAGATATTACCGATGAAAATTATCCAGAGACGAAATCAAAAAGGAAAAAAAAATAGTGTTTCCTGTCAAACTAATTCATAGATTTCTTTCTGTTTTATATAAATATGTGAGCTCTTTTGACATATTTCTAAAAATAGAAAGAAAAATAGGAATCACGGACTTTGTTTTCCAAATAATTTGTAAAATGTAAATTTTCATAGTGATATCTAAAGAATCCACAACGAAATTTGTCGCGACTTTTCTCCAAATATCTTTTTAGTAAATATTAAAGGAAGACATTGCATACACCAATGGAAAGATAAGTTTTTGCCGCTTCATGCCACGCATTACCATAATTTTACAACAAAGGATGAAAAGTCCATTACCCTTCTATATAATTCTACCAGAAATAGAGGGAGTATCCCCGGTTAACTGAATACCTGTATTTATTGTTATAATGCCCTGGGGTCTATCGATTAAACAAAACACGTGGGTCGGGAGTTAATTACTTGAAACGGTATCTACAAAAACTTTTTACCTGTAAATTCATTTTAATCAAAATAAATTTTAATTGAAATTGGTTCTGCAAATTTTAATCTCATTTTTACTTAAACATTTTTATGTAAATAAGTAAACAAATCAAAATTCTGTTCGCTAATTGGCCATCCGAATAAACGACAAACAAGCACTCTATATGCAAATAAGTTATCCATAGGCAATGCCTTTGGTGTCTTTTCATTGGTTTGTTTGTTTGCGTAAATCATTCATCAATCACTCCCACATCGCATTTCTTTAAAATTTGAGTAAAATTAGCATTAACGTCTATGGAAAATATTTTTTTAACTTTGATTATTTTGGTAAATATACAAAGAGTAGCGGCAAAAAATTAGAAAATGATACATATATGTTTTATTATGGTCTTATGTAAAACAAAATAGCTACAGCGATTTAAGCTGCGACAAATTTCGTTGTGCGTACTTTAGGTAAAATATTTCTGTTCGATTACCTCCCCTTTCATAGTATCCTTTTTCAAACTATTTTAGTCCCAAATTGTTATACCACATTTATTAGCACCATACCTATAAAACTAGTAGAGTTGTGCACAGGGTATTTGTTGTAAGTGAAATAATATTTTAGTGTTTCACCAGGGATAAGAATGTTTGCACATATAAAAAGTAGATAATACCAAGTATCTTTCACAAATTCAAACGGTTGAAGAATGCCGATCCATCCCCTTGTTGGACACTCCTCATGTTCAGAATTTAAAGAATTTTACATTAATAGACCCGTTTGCCAGATCATTGTCAATGGATAATTTAGGTTAACAATTGTGTTCATTATTGAGTTACAAGGGTTTGAAATGTTTTGTCGGAAAACTGAACCCCTCGAGATTCTCCATTGAATTTACATTGAAAATTTCTTTCTTCAAACCGTCATAAGATAACATTAATATTTCATAATTTTTCCGTCAGACGTCTTCTTGGGGTATATTAAATCAAATTTTTAAGATAAAGGTAAGAGTCAATGTTAAAAAAATTCTATTGCTTTACCATGGTCATAATCTGAAAAGTTTGAAAATCTTACACAAAGTCAAAAACCTTAATCTTGATTCATGTAATATCTTGGCACACTTTGAAATCTTTAAATTTTATATTCATACCACACAATAACGACAAAAATATTTCATAAATACGAAGTGAATATTCAGACATTTTTTGTATTTTTGAAAATAAGTATTAATATAATGAAAAATCAACAATGGGTCATGTAATACGAGGGTGGGGTTACTATATTAAGAAGCTAAAGAAGGTTATTTCTGATTTTAGTTCCTGCATCTTTAAATTCTTTAATTTCAGTCTTAGAATTCGATATTATATTAATAGGAACATGCAATACATTAAATTGATACAGACTTGTTTTTTTAAGGAGATGTTGAAGGCGATTGATCAATGATAACGTATAACGTTTAGACAGTATTTACTAGAAATTGAGGATTAAAAACCAGGGATTTGAAAAAAATAATGAATAAAACCATTACACTAAAACCGTTGTAACACAGAGAAGGTGAACTTCACAAATCATTAAATGTTAGAAAAACTTTAACATAACTCGATAAACGCTAAATACCCCGAAATATCTAGTAAAAATTCAATATCCGTTAAAAGAACTGAATAAAAATTAAAAAATACAAAATATGATATTTTAATACTTACAATACATTGATGTTTGCTCTTAATTTTTAGTGGACCTTCATCGGCTGGATTAATTCGGATGGAACTGTACACGAGAAAAGAGAAGAAAAGGAAGATTTGGAACTGTATATTGATGAACATTTGGGAGCACTGGACTTTTACCCAGATCACCTTAGTTTGACTGAAGTTACGAAAATACGATCTGAATCCAGAATAGCAGACTCAAAAGACAATGTTTTGGCGTTTGTAAACAGTCTGCTAAGACTTAGCCCTAATTTTTTTGATCAGTATGTTTGTGAATTCCGAGACACAGCTAGGGAGGTTTCAATTTGTAATGCAACAGCATGTTTCGGGGGCAAAAATTCAAAAATAAATCCCATAGATCTAATGGTTGCC
Organism: Modiolus philippinarum; assembly: GCA_002080025.1. Classification (NCBI taxonomy): domain Eukaryota; kingdom Metazoa; phylum Mollusca; class Bivalvia; order Mytilida; family Modiolidae; genus Modiolus; species Modiolus philippinarum. The sequence goes on from MJUU01037678.1 coordinate 122,626, forward strand.
ACATTTAAGTGCTGCTCACCCATTGTTAAGCAAGTACTTGCATCAAAGCTTTTTATGTGCAAACTCGCGATTCCTCTCGTTTTTCCTGACACGTTGAAATTTACTTTATGGCCTTTACGTGCAATTGAAGTTAGGGGTGTAAATAGATACCATACGGCGGTTAATTGTCCATGCCATATTCTTTCATTTTGTAGAATAGGAAGACCATCTCTTTCAAAATCAAAGCTTTTAAATGCAGTTCTTGCTGACAACAGTTATAATACTTTTTTCAATGAAGAAAACCAACTTGAAAAAATAAAAAGGCGTGCAAGTGCAGGGTTAGTAGAAGGTGCTTGGTATGTCCCTTCAGTTCAGTCAAATATTTTCGAAAACGTTACATTGTTCCTGAATTTAAGAGGTGATGGAAAATTACATGAGCAACGGCTGCAGTTGTTGAAAAAAATATGTGCAGTCAATGTAATAATGGTAGGAATGTCAGATTTGGATCAAGGATTTGAAAAGGTAATAGGGGAAACAAGAAATAACCCAAAAGTCTTGCTCGCTATTGACGCGATGGAAAACCAAAAAGTAGAAGTTGACAAAATTGTACAAGAATACAATAAAAGAATTGAATTGAAAAACCAAATTAAATATGTTTTGCTGTCAATAAATGGTATAAAAAGACCCCTTACGGAGGTCAAAGCCGATATAAGGAGAGAACTTATTGATCTACTGGCTGCTGTTGAAATCAAAGCAATTGTTGACACGATAGAGCAATGCGATGTCAAAGTAGATGAAGACGGAGAGATGTATAAAACAGCAAAACATATGGCAGCTGGTATAACTAAACATATTCCGGAAGATGCTGCTGATTTAAAAGAAAGTGTGGTTCCTTTGCAAGAGACACCTTGGAAGTCATGGAGTTCGCTCCTAAAACAAACCAGCAGATCATCAGAGTCAAAGACCATACAAGAAGAAGATAAATCGCGCGTTGAAATGCAAAAACATCGGTCCAAACAAGTTGAAATGTGTCATAAGCTTGCACATCCAATGAAAATGTTGATTAATCTTTTGTCACAGAGAGACAACGATTTGATGTTTGTAGAGTATTTGAAATTTTTTCTGGATGAGAGATCAAGAATATCACTGTCATCTATTATGTTAACTTATCAGTCAGATTTGAAGGCTCTCCAATCAGCGCATTATTCAAAAGAAACAAGCGATTTCGATCAGCTGAAACAAGAATTGCAGAAGAGTAAGCAAAGTTTAGCCAAATCATCATTTGGCTTCGAACATTTATGCAGAGAAATGGGACAAATCTTCGAAGCAACACTCAGTAGTTCAAATCTGGATCAAAGTATGGAAAAGCTTTTGACACAGTTACCAGAAATAGGCGCCAGACTGTTGCTTGCAGGCGAACCATTAGAAATTATACACGGTGAATCAGAAAATATACCTTTAACCTGGATAGAAGCTGTGTTTCATAAACTTAAAGAAAGAATTGGCAACAAAAGGCTGTTGACTTTGTCAATTGTTGGTTTCAAAGGATGTGGAAAAACGACATTGTTAAGATCAGTATTTGGTCTAAAGTTACCTGTTTATTCATGTCGTTATAATGGAGGTGCGTTCATACAGCTTGTACCCGTAGTTGAGAAGACATTGCCTTTTGATTATGTTCTCGTGATTGACCCTGAAGGATTTCAATCTTTAGAGGTAAATAATGGTGTGCAAGATTATGACAACAGTCTTGCAACATTTGTTATAGGTCTGGCAGATTTATTAGTTGTCTGTTTGAAAGATGAAGATACCTATCAATGTGAAATCGTCTTAGATATTGTTATCAGAACATTTTTAAGGGTCAAACTTGCACACAAACAATCAATGCTGAAACAGAAGTGTTTATTTATGAATCAAAACGTACCAGTGTCAGAGTCAACCGATACCAGGAACAGTAAAAGACAAGAACTTGTTGAAACACTTAATGCTATTACAAAGAAAGCTACAGCCAGGGAAAACATAACCAATATAACATCATTCAATCAAATAATAGAATTCGAAACAGACAAAAATATTGTATTTTTACCTCCGATGTGGATCGATGATCATCAGATGTCAGTTGTCCATTCAAACTACGGTTACGCTGTTGCTAAATTAATCAAACTCGTTTTGTTTGGTCTTACTTCCAAAAAGGATTGTTACCTGACAATTGAGCAGATTGTTTGTCGCATCAAGGATTTATGGACAGGTATTCTAAAAGGGGACTTCGTGACTAGCTTTTGTAACACATTAGAAGAGGAAGCTTATACTATAATGGAAAATAAATGTGAGAAGTTCAGTTGGCAGATTAAAAAGTCTTGCAATGAATTTGTCAGAACCGTGGTAAAAACTACCTTAATGAATATCCAAAAAGATGAGGACATAACAGAAAAGGTAGCATCCGTCCTTGCTTGTCTAAAAACTAAGATAAACCAGTTGGTGGAAAACCATTGCAAAGAATTGGCATCGTTTGTTCAGCATCGCATTTTTAGTGATAACATAATGGACTGGATCAAACGTAAGAAAGATAATATATGCGAAAAGTCAAAGCAAATAATTGATGAAGTGGAAAAAAATATTGCAATCTTACAATGGAAAATGCAAATAAGAAAATCAAAACTAGTGCAGAAAATCAAACAGGAAGAAGAAATCAATGAACTTGCACGACAAATAGCGATTGGCATGAGAGGAAAAATGCCGAGTGACGACAGAATTCAAGAAGAATTTGAAACGATGTGGAACTCATGGAGTCAAAAGTTTAATAAAATAGGGTATTATAAAAGAACAGCCTGGATGCTTTTCAAAAATCTGGTACAGAGCAAGACCGAAGATGTTATAGCTGTTGGATTCTTTCGGGAAGCGATTATCGAATCAGTTATTGAGCATGTGCAATATCTTCTCCTATTAGACATAGAAGAAACGATGAGAGATGTTTATGCATATTCAAAACTCGGTTTAGTGAAAGAAATCATGTTACATTTGGCAAAGAAAGAAAACTTTGACGAATTCATGTCATACATTAAAAACCCACAACAATATGCAAAGAGCTATGTTATGGAATTGACAAGTAAAAAAATATTTGAGAGGACAGAAGAAGACATTCACAAATATTATCAGTTAGCAACGGTGAGAACTCATGTCATATTCGTGCAGCTATCTACAATTTTGACAGAACTTATGTGTGCAGATATCCGTATTGATAATATTGAAGTCTGGGTTGAAACCTTCGTGAAACATGTAATTGAATCAGAATGTTTACCAATATCAACTGACAGTTTGATCCATATGCGCAAGAGGGATAAACTAGACATGACAATATTTAGAAGAATCATATATGAGGAGTTAGATATTATTAAAAAAGATACGCTTGCTTATTTTCGTAAATCAGATGACTCCGCCTTTACAAAAATGAATCAAACTGTTTCACAAATGATTCAACAACTTTGGGGATGTCCCAAAACATGCATGTTTTGTAAGGAGCCATGCAAACACACTGACAAGGATCACACAAAGCGTAATATTTTGCATCAGTGTATACAGCATCGACCCCAAGGTATTGGGGGCTGGTCATACAGTTCCACAGACAAGTTGGTAGTTGAATTTTGTAATTTTTTGGTTCAGTCTGAAACAAGGTATCGGCGACCACATTTGATGAATGAATTTTTACCATGTAAAGAATACAAAACAGATTATCCGGATTGGGTAATACATGCGTCTTCCGATTCTTCTACATATTGGATGTGGTTTATGTCAAAATATCAGAAAGAATTAAAAGATTTCTACCATGCACAACTGCCAGATATTCCAAATTCTTGGCACATGATAACAAAAGAACAGGCAATCGAAAGTCTGTGATTGGGCCAAGGTTTTCAATCATTGAACTATTCATGACATTTTTCTTCTTGACAAGTGGCATAGATGATTTTTTTTTATATCAGCAATTGTTTTTACAAATCTTAACAATATTTTGATAGTTTGAAATAGGATACTTACTGAAATTTGAATTTGTACTAAAAACCAATCCCTATCTCACAGTTTAAAAAAATCGTATTTAAATTTTTTTGTATCATGTTTTGTTATCTCATATAGAATTATGTATATGTCAAAACGACATTAAAAATTACCTTCAGGAAAAACTGAAAAAGACGAAGAAATAACAGAAAAGTAGCATCCTTTTTTGATTGTCGAATACCTAAGGCTTATCAAGTAGTAGAGAAGTAATTAAAATATATTTTTATTTTAGTACAGAACGTTTAGTGATTACTTGACAAACTTGATCAACCACAGAAAGATTATATATACAAAATAGAGATGACAATGAGTACTCAATGAAGCTAAGCATTTGAGTAGTATAATTATACTCGAATGATTTTTATAACTGCTCGATAATTCCTAGAGTTATACTGTCGTCTTTATATTTCTTCTTTCCTTCTCTCCTTCACATTTTCTTTTTTATCCAAACTTAGTCCTTAATGAAAAGCAACCTTGTAGAATAAGCCGTGCCCTTTGACCATTTGGCAGAAATTATTTTGTAAGTGAATGACAGTTTATTTATGTTAAATCGGATTTAGTTTTGTGCTTTAAGTTTGATTTCCAAAATGATAACAGTTGTAGAATACTTATTTTCATACATTAACATAAAGTTAAAAAACCGTCGAAATTGACAAAAATACATTAATTTTGCATGGTTTGCTACATCCTTTTCTTTCAAAAGGACTTCAAAGGATTTTCAAAGATATTTTTGTTATCTAATTAATTATCAAAATAAACATTTTTGTTACCTAATTAATTATCAAAATAAATATTTTGTTATCTAATTAATTATCAAAATAAATACTATCGATTGCACAAAACAGATCAAAGCAGGTTTCTACAGTACACGCCGTCAGTCGATGGCTTTCCAATTAGCGTTTGATTTCTTTTAGGTACATGTATTTTTTTTTAAAGAGTCAGGTGATTAATTTAAGATGTTCAGCCAGTTTTTCCTAAAAACGCTAAAAAATTTTATTGAAAGACGACAGGACACCTCATCAAGTGAACTTTGAACTTTATTTATTCTCATAAACAACATAGTTACAGAGAAGATTTACAATACAAATATATAATGAGTATAAGCATGTATGTGACAAATGTACAGAATGTCTAGATAACTAACCTGGAAACCTGGAGGACAGACTCTCACAAATATTATTTTAATAAATTTACATAGTTTCACCAATAATACAGTGTTTGTTGATGAAATAACGAGCTAAACTTCATAATATTTGCATTTCGAGTACAGTATTGTGGTAAAAGTTGTAGCCTCTCTTTTTAAAAATATTTACATGAGATTATATAATTAAATTCATCACCGATGTCGGTGGACTCTTCCCGTTCCCACCGGCAATCGGTGGTTTCCACATCAAAATTTACAAAATGTTAGGATCGTATTAAACGGAAGAATTCATAAATATTTTTCTTCTGATAAATCATTTTTATACAATCTATAACATAAACTTTTAGGTGAATTATACTTTTCAGCATACCATTGTTGTTGGAACTGATCTTTTAACTTTTGTTTAATAGACTTAGCTATCCATTGTTTATCAAATAAATATGGATTATACCAAACATTTGACATTCCACAGTCATGAAAAATTGATTTTACAAAGGATAGCCATTTACTTCCAATACCATAATTGGTCAAATTAATATTTAGCAAATTATATAAAATATAAGATATTTTACAATCTTTTCGAGTTTGTAAACGACACCAAAAATTCACCATTCTAGTTTTAATTTCGATTTCTATAGGGTATCTCCCCAACTCGCCATAAAGCATATAATTAGGAGTTGATTGTTTTAATCGAAATATATGCTTACAAAATTGGAGATGTACTTTTTCAAGTATGTCGGAGTTTTCAAATCCCCATATCTCTGATTCATAAACTACAATTTGGACAATACCTGTATCAAACATTTCTAATTGACATAATAATGAGAGTTTATTTGATCGACATTTTTTAATTATACTATACATAGCTTAAGTGCCCTGTTCTTTTATGTATTTTCTTGTTTCTAAAAACGAACCACTTCTTGAAAAAATTACACCAAGATGTTTATAATGTTTTACTATTTCTATTTCAACGCCATTTATGAAAAAATGTAGGGTTTTAGGTTGTCTACCCTTTGAAAATACCATAACTTTTGTCTTAAATATGTTTACCTTAAGTTTCCATTTAGTACAATAGTCATAGAATCTATCTAGTAAAACTTGTAAGTCATTTTCAGTTTCGGCCAAGAAAATGGTATCGTCAGCATATAATAAAAGAAAAAGCTTGAAATATAATTCTAGTTCAATTTCTATATCTGTTGTGATAGATTTAAGTCCCTTTATATCATAGCCTTCTAAATACTCCTGTAAATCGTTTATATATAGAGAAAAAAGTAAAGGGGATAATTCTCCCCTTGTCTTACTCCAGTTTCACAAGCAAAGACATCAGACATCACATTATTATGAAATATTCTCGATTTTACATCAGAATACATATTTTGTACTATTAGCAAAAAATTTCCATTCATATTGTTAATAACAAGTCTAAAAAGCAACGAATTACGATGCATGGAATCGAATGTTTTTTCGAAATCTATAAACACGCGGTATAATTTCATTTTTTTAAGACTTGACAATTCAAACAGTGCATATAGCGAGAAAATGTGATCACTCGTTGAGTAACCCTTTCGAAAACCTGCTTGGTTTTCATTTAGTCTTCCAAAATTTTCAATAAAAGTATTCAATCGTTCGTTTAGAATAGATGTAAATATTTTCCCGAGGCATGACAAAAGAGTAATTGGTCTATTGTTTTTGACTGCGAGCTTACTTCCTTTATTTTTAAAAATAGGGATAATATTTCCAATAAGCTACGCTTCGGGCAAAATCCACGTATCAAAATTAAGTTAAACAATGACACAAAAATATCAATGAATTTATCCAAATTTGAGGACATTTATTCATTTATCACTTGATCTGCACCAGCAGATTTATTGTTTTTAGCTTTATTAACAGCATTCACAATTTTATCACGTGTGATCATATTATTCAAATTTTCGTTTTGTAATACAAAAAAAAAATACCGAAGTTACATAAAACAGTAAATTTCGTTATGCTGTACACGTGTTTCAAGGATTAACCTCTCATCAGCAGCATTAAAATCAAATAATATGGGAAGCCATTATCAAAAAGCTGTAACAAAAGAAGTACTCATTACAAAAAAAAATCGTAATAGGAAGCCAAATCCAGTACCAAGGACATCCACCGAGTGCCATACACGGATGAAGCCTCGGTATTTTTAGGGAGTTAGAATTTTGATAAAAACAGTAAACTTCTATAACACGCAAGGTAAAAATTTCATGTCAGACAAACCTGACTATTGGGCTTGTGAATACCCTCGGGGACCTCTGGTCCTCCAGCAGTGACATCGGCCTAATGGTTCAAAATAAAAAAAATGCTGAGTTTGCATCATTTTCAATAAGAGAATCGTCATTAAATCTATTTCGATTAATATCTCTAAAAAACTCAAACAAATCATCTATGGGGATATTACTTTTTTCTTTTTTATAATTATTCATGTTAAACATTTTCCAAAATTCTTTTGGACTCTTTGCATTCTGCAAACGACACGGTGGCTATATTTTTACCCCATACAATTACATGCACTCCGAGTACTCGAGTCTGCGCGAACTCTAGAGAATAAAAAGTAGTCATTTTGCAATCCCTTATACAAACAAATATTTGATGAAATAGAAAAAAAAACATTTAGTCTTAAAAAAAAATATGTAAATGAAACAGAGTCCAAGAAGATTTTTAAAAGATGTGAAACTCATCGAAAAAAAATCATTTGATTGCGTATCTTAAAACCTGAGCAAGACCGAAGACGCCATTTCTAAAGAAACTATCATCGAAACAGCATATGAAATCTATAAAATGTATATATTATTCATATTTGAAATAGATTTTAAACAGGAAACCTGAATTGCGTAAAATTAACTAGTCACGGTGAATATTGAATATTTTATGATTATGTATCTAATTAGTTGAAACAAATATTGGTTTATCAAATATTTAAGTATTTGTGAATAAGTTTGCTTAGAATCACTTTCTCCGTTGAGCAATAGAGGGTCAAATGCGAATCTTTTGTTTATTTCCCGGTGGATGTAGATGAGTAAAATTAAATAGCCATTTTTGTACTCACCGAATCACTGATAACTTTTACAGTTTTATGGATCTTGTGTGTGATATTTCATTGTTAAATATCACATATTTGTCAGTATAAAATACTTCCATTTACATATTTATATCATGCTTTGGTTATCATTCCCACAGTACATATATCTTATTCTATGATATATAAATTTATATATTTTCTTTTTTAACTTTATTCTATGTCAGTGTATGTATCTAATCATTAAAATCATGTATGAGTGAGTGTGAGTGAGAAATATGTGTGAAATGATGAGTGAAAGTTATTTGTGCAAGAGGAAATACCTCTGTATATTTATATATCCATCTGGATACAATAATTGAAAATAAAATATTCTTATTCTTTCAATCATCGCAGAGACACCACAGTAGATAAGATGTGCTTGACACTTTCCCTTTAGGTATTATCGTATTTTATTTTATTCCATATAAATCGACCTTTAACACATTATTTCAATTTTATTTTGTTCAAATTTATCCAAGTTTTATTCAAATTTAATAATAAGGTTCAAATAAATTTACATATTTATATCATGCTTCGGTTATCATTCCCACAGTACATATTTCTTATTCTATGATATATAAATATATGTATTTTCTTTAAATCCGTTTTACTATGTTTTCATGTATAAATATAAACCAATTGTTGATTTCATGTTTCTCTTGAATTTTTTCATAATTAATATTATGTATGGGAACGGACTGCTTAAGTTGGAAAGATTTGTGCCCAATTCCATTTGTTATATATTAGTAAGTTCAATTATATTAGACTCAACTAAGTTTGACTGTCCTTTCGTCTACGTTTGTTTGTTTGTTTGTCATGTATTTGTGTTTTTCTTGTGCAGTTCCCTGTATGTTATTTTAAGCCATTGTAGATGTTTCCTGTAATCTCTTTATTTAACACATTGAACTTATCTGTATAATCCTCTTACAATATATAAATTTCAGAAACCAACAAAAATTAGAATATTATTTTAGATTTATCATATATTGTTATTATGGGCACAAACTGTGCATCTCTTTTTGTCATTCTTTTAAGGCTGACTTCATCGAAGGGCTTACTCAAAATGAAGAAAAAAAAACTAGCCAACTTTTTATTTTAGGTTTCGTCATATATATGATATTTTTCACTTAATAACCCTCGTTTTGGTGATTTTCTTCATCTGATCTATTCAAAAGAGCTCGATATTAAGGAATCAGACTCTTCAAGATAGGCCTCATTCCTTGAAATTGACAATTAATTAAGGGTATGTTACCCATATCTTGAAGTCATAAATGCAGAAGTTACGGTTGACATCACGATCTTATGTGGGATATGTTTGCCAGATGACAACAAACCTTTCCCTTTAGAAGCTTGTTTCTTCTACCGTATTTAACATGTTCAACTGGTGTCTAAAAAGAAACAGGAGATGCTTACTCTACCGGTGCACCTGATCTCACCCATGGTTTAACTTGGGTACGATAGTTTAACTTTATGTGTGATTCCTTTTTATGTGCCGTAATTATGTAATGTCTTTGTATCTTGGTGTTTCCGATGTCTTTGGATTATTTTTTTTAGACTTACGGTTGGGTTTTCACTAACTTCATTTTTATCAACAATCAGTCAATCAAAAAAAAAAAACTTTTAATCGTTTAAATTTTGATCTAGAAATAAAAAAAAGCAAATCACTTTTAGGCATTGGTATAATGTATGCCTATTATTTGTTTTGAAATTTCTTTCGTTTTGTCTATGAAAATTTAGTGCACTTATGATATTCTGTGTAATTTTTTTTTATTGCTTATCATAGTTTTGTTGAATCATATAATTTTGCAAATAATATCTTTATACACATAAATATTTTCAGTAAATGTGGTGTTGCTTTAATTTTAGATCTTACATGAGCAATTTATCTAACAATGTGCCAAAAAGGTAAAGATGATTTTGTTTAAAAAGAAGGTGATCTATTTGTGTTAAAATTTTCTTCAAATACCTCAAATTACATGTCGGCAAAACAGACAAGAACGATTTAACCAACAAAAATTATCTTTTCCCACACCGTTTCATTCAAAGACCCATGCACATGATTTTGTCGACTTAAAACCTGACTTGTGTTTGGTATCTGTTTTACCGTTTAGACAGTGTTTTGACTTTCAATATATTTGTCCTCAAACAAAACCAATGAGACATTGATTGGAGAAATGCGAGTATTATTCGGTAAATTTGGTGTAATTAAAGAATATACATGTACATGTATGTACTAAATACGAAGAGGCCTTATAATGAATAATACCAATTATACAACATAGCCATTGACGCATTCCAATTCTTAATTTTGAGTTCTAAGCTCCTATACACCTACAATTTGACCTTAATGAAGAAATTGGAATTATTACACTTCTTAGTTGTGTTCTATATTCAAAAAAGAAACGACGAATTTCTTCCTTATTTGACGTTATATATGATTTTTTTTTTACACGACTAGTATTTTCTTTATTAAGATCCTTGGAGATTATTCCTCCCCTTAGCTGAGTTTTTAGAATTATCGATCGACAAGAAGACGACATCTCATCCAATACACACAAAGACTTCTCAATTTCTGTTTTGGTTTGTGTATTCTCACCACTTATTTATCTCTTTTCATTTCATTTCATAGAATAGAGCAGACTTTTAATATGGAAATTCGGTTTTTTCCTCCCAACTTCTTCAGCAAGATCCATCAATTGCGGGGCTCAGTTTGTAGGAGCCGCAAATTTACTACCCAATCTACGGTCTTGTACACCCTACCGATGGAGCATATTTCGGCAGCGGTTTTCTAATCATTAGATTCAAGTTGCACTGACGAGATGTAAATTCTTCGAAATGGGCCTTATCTGCAACATTCAAATTGATATGCAGTTTTGCGTGTCACTTAAATTGTAAAATGATCAAATTCCTCAGTGGAAAGATGATCTCGATAATATTATATCCTTGAACTCTAACTCAGTTGGTCGTTGGTCTTTGACTTTAGACGCATATAAATTATTTTACAAGTCCTGCATAACTATTATGCTAGGTTTACACCGCCGATCAGACCAACTCGACCAACTCGACCATGCTGTTTTATCCCGATCACGTCATGAAATTCATTGATCGAGCTAGCTCACCATGTCCACTCGACTTTTACCCGATTTAACACGACTAATACTCGACCATTCTCGACCTCTTTACGATTCACTCACGACTTATGCTCGACCCTCATTCGACCAACCAGACTTCGTCAGATTGAGCCAGACCATAGCCCGATTTGTGTTTGATTAACAGTTCAGTATGGTGGTAGAGCAGCAAAATTTGTGGCGCATGTGGCTGATGCTTTAAGGAAAAACGATAAATGTGATTGATATAGAGTAGCAGAGAAGGCGGATCTGACACAGAAGGCGCGTATTTTAGGTTAGGCAATAGCAAATGCTTCAAAGTCATCATTATAGAGGAATGAATGTTCGCTTTCACATACTAGCAGGTCATCCTCCTCATCATGCGTCAGAATGCGACTATGTGATTTCCCTGTCATTACATGTAGGTCTAATCTGATATATAAAACAGGTCTAATCTGATATATAAAACAGCTTTTAAAAAATGGCGGCAACCATGAAGGTTGTGTGAGACACGTCTTTTAGGAAAAAATGCCAGATAAATGACTTTCTGTGTTGTATACGATGGTATTATCAGTGTGTTGATGAATCAAAATATTCATTTTTTGGATTAAATACTTCAAAAGTAAATTTAGATGTGGATTTATTCCAAAAACCGGTCTATAAGGTATTGTTTATTGAATAGAATACATGTAAACAAACAAGTGAACACTATTGAACTCTGATTTATCGAGTCATACTTTGTATTTACAAACTATAGCTATTTACAAACTACGATACAAGAAATTTAATTAATTTTTAAACAATTTAAATATGTCTAAAAACGAAACACCGGCAAAATTAAAAGATTCTAAACGTAAATTTGATGAAATTGTTAGTCCGCAAGTTTCTGAAATGACTTCAAACACCCAATTGAATTTGACTGAGGGTGCACCAACATGCATAACAGACATAAAAGGAAATGAAATTAATATCAGTAAATTAATTGAAGACACTGTTCGCAGCCCTGCTCTTCCAACAAGTACTTGCAACAAGTGTCATTCAAGCTATTCGTCCACTGGTAGATGAAATCATTCATTCGTATTTGAAACCTATACGAGAGTCAGTTAATACACAACAGAGTGATCTATTGCAACTGAAATTAGAAAACAAAATGCTAAAAAGTGAGATTTCTCTATTGAAAACTGACATTGAGCAGCAGAGAATAGAAATAGAAAGAATGAAAAATGAAACTGTTGAGAAAATGTCTTATCAAAATGAAATGTCTGATGTTTATTCTGAATTGGAGGGTCTGGAACAGAATGGAAGACGTAATTCCCTACGATTTCACAACGTGCCGATGGAAAAAACGGATCTACCCCTCACTGACGAAAAAATTATTGGTATTTGTAAAGATGACCTTGGTGTTAATTTGTGTGCTGACGATATCCAAAGATCCCATATAATTGGAAAGATAAATCGCGAAGCGCGTGGTCAAATCATATGCCGTTTTAGAAACTGGAAGGTAAAAAACCAGGTGTATATGGCGAAACGGAAACTTAAGAACTCTCAGTCCAAAGTATTCGTTACAGAGGACCTTACAAGATATCGGAAATCAATTATTAAGGAACTTGTAAATGCCAAACGTCATGGGTCGGTCCACTCCTTTTGGACCAGTGATGGTCGGATCTTTTTCAAATTAACAGAGATGACAAAATATTGGTTAAATCAATCTAAGACCTTTACTCTTATATACCGAAATGAAACTGATTTTTTAACAATAAAGATATTTGAAATTCTATGTACTGGTTTACTTCCGATGTTGTAGTGACTTGTTGATATTAATGGATATTTTCTATCTTGTCGTTGTTTTTTTTAGTACTTTCCAACATTTTTTTCCATAACGTTTGAATTTTCTTGATCATGTTGTGTATCTCGCATTGGTGATGTATATTTCACGCTCTTCGATTCAGAGTATCCCAACACTTTTTTCTCTTATGTTTATGTGATCACATGTTTTTGTTTACGTTCACTGATTTCTACTCAATACATACGATAGTAAACGTAACCTTATAAGGTATCAGTTGTATTGTTTATACAAATACAAACTCGTTTTGCCCAAATATAGTAATACACATGCACACTGATCACCTTCAGCAATTTTTCGGTCAGACCAATGACTTTATTTAGATTACTCTCCTTGTAAGATTTTTGTTTACATAGACCATTATTTTTTTAGAATTATAAATAAGGACATAACTGATATTTGCTGAGAAATTTTTATCTGGTCTTTTTCATAATTCGTATTTAGACTTACTATGACTGTGTTAGCACTTTTGTATGTCCTTACCTTTACTTTTTGTTTTGCTTTATGTTTATTTTTTTCTTTTTGTTACCTGCACAGAAAACCGCCTATTATCTGTTTACTTGTAACTGTCCGATCGTGGTGTTGTATTCCTTACAAACATATTTATTGGTTAGAAAATGGGTGATATTGTATCGCATAGAATATCGATTGGACTCTTTTACGCTAAAACCCATATCTGCTGCATTTGTAAAGCAAAGGTATTTATGTCAATTCCAAATTTTGTACCATACATGAAATCAATGTTTCTGATTTTGTCGATTTCGCTTAAATCTACAATTGTTATTGTCATGCTGTGTACTTTACAATCACATTTAAATAATATTAATTTTATGTTTCTGATAGCTTTGTTATTATATTTTTGTGGTGATGTAGAAACGAATCCTGGTCCTTTAGAGAGCCACTCAATTTATGATTTATCAATATTTCATATTAATGTTAAAAGTCTTAGAAACAAGCTTCATGTATTAGAAAATATAGCCTCTGACTATCATATTTTATGTGTAACTGAAACCCATCTTGATAATAATATTAATACAGATGATATATGTATAGAAGGGTTTTATCCTCCATACAGAGCTGATAGGATTTTTTTAGGAGGTGGTATATTGGTATATATTTCAAATTTGTTATTAGCGAATCGAAAGTACGAACTAGAATTTGTTGGTGGTGAAAATATTTGGATTGAAATCGTAATGCCGAATTTCAGTTTAAATCTTTGCACTACTTATAGACCTGAAGCATGTACGGTCCCGTATTGGTCAAATAGAAAAAGCACTCGATCATTCTCCTTATTTATGTGTCAATGGTGATTTGAACGTCGATTTGTTAACCGTTCGAATTCATGTTTTAAACGATATTATGTTGATTTATAACCTCTCGAATGTTTTCACAGAACCGACCCGAGTCTGTGAAACGCGATCGAGTTTACTTGACGTAATTTTGATAAGTGATTTGTGGGTTTGTTCTGAATCTTCTGTAATTAGTATCGGCCGTGAAGTGAGTGATCACCACGCGGTTTTGGCTTATATTGAAATTCCAGTAAGATTATCAAAATCATATACCCGTGCAGTATGGGATTACAAGCACACGGATTTTAATCAGTTAAATCAATTGATTTCCCAGTTCGAATGGGACATATTTTTTTCAAAATTGTACAGATATTGACATGGCTTGTGAATTTTTTTGTGTCAAAGTATTTAGAGCTTGCTAAACTTTGTGTCCCATCTAGAATTGTAACCATTCGTTTAAATGACAAAGCATGGTTCAATTCCGACATTAGAAGGGAAATCCGTCATCGAAATCGTTTAAATAAAATTATGAGACGTACTCGTAACAATTTGGATGTATTAAATTTTGAACGCCAGAGAAATAAGGTGAATAACATGAAAAAATATGCACGTTCACTTTATTTCGAAAATATTAGTGAAACTATCGATAGTTACTCGAAACACGATTCTAAAGTATACTGGCATTTGATGAAAAAACTTATTTCTGGTAATGCGTCTTCTGTAATCCCACCTTTGCTTGATACCGAAAATGATAAAATACAGTATAACGATTTTGATAAGGCCGAACTTATAGCAAATCTTAATGATATACATATTTCTCCGCCGCATTTTCGCCAGAGAACAGAAGCGGAATTGTCAAACATTAATATTTGTACACAAGAGGTTTTAGATATTTTAAAAATTCTCAAGCTTGGTAAAGCTTCTGGTCTTGATGGAGTTAGTCATCATTTACTTAAGTATACTGCCAAAACCGTATGTACACCTCTAAAAAAGTTATTTTGATTTATCCTTATCTTTTGGAACTTTTCCTGAACAGTGGAAAACGGCTCTTGTTTTGCCATTATTTAAAAATGGTGAGAAACAATTGCCGTCTAACTATAGACCAATAGCACTTCTTCCAACTGTTGGAAAAGTCTTTGAAAGAGTTATACTCAAGCATATATTTAACTACTTTGTAGATAATAACTTGTTTTTTGAATTTCAATCCGGTTTCATACCTGGTCGTTCCACAGTTTACCATAAAAAGTGTCTTGCTTTAGAGGACAAGAAACACATATGTTTAGTATTTTGTGATATATCCAAGGCTTTTGACCGTGTTTGGTTAAAGGGTCTCGTGTGTAAGCTAAAAGCATACGGTATACGAGGTCAACTCTTAAATTGGCTGACTAGTTATGTAACTAATAGAAAACAATTAGTTGCAATTAAAAATACACACTCTTCTATTGGCTATCTCAAAGCAGGTGTGCCTCAGGGATCTGTTTTGGATCCGCTATTATTTTTAATATATATAAATGATATAGCTGATAATTTAGATTCATTGACTAGACATTTTGCAGATGACACTTCGATGTCGTGTACATCTGAATCTACTGAAGCCATTGAAAATACTTTAAATCGTGACTTGAGTAGAGTAAGCTCTTGGGCCAGTGATTGGTTGGTAAAGTTCAACTCTAGTAAAACTAAAGTATTATTTATATCTAATAGTTTATCAAGTGATGATATCTACATATTATTCCAAGATGTTATTGTAGATCCATGTTTAAAACATATAAACCTTGGAATTACATTAAATAATAATGGTAAATCGACAAGTCACATTGAGAATATTTGTTCTAGTGTATCAAAAAAAGTTATCTATTTTACGTAAACTTAAATATATACTTGATCGAAACTCTCTCAGTAAGATATATATTACATTTATAAGGCCTGTTATGGAGTACGGGTGCGAACTATGGAATGGCTGTGGAATGGAGTTAGCGGATAAGCTTGAAAAATTGCAGCTCGAAGCTGCTAGAGTCGTAACAGGATTGCCGTCGTATGCAAGTCGTCAATCTCTATATATCGAGACAGGCTGGGAAAAGCTTATCGACCGTAGAAATCGTAGTTATTTGAATCTGTTTTATCGAATTAAAAATGATTTAGCGCCTTTTATCTAATAGATTTGTTACCCCCTCAGGTTTCTGAAATGTCAGAGTATCCCCTTAAAAACAGTGAAAATTTTGTAATTCCGCGTTATAGATTATCTCTGACAAATTTATCATTTTTATTTTCCACATTACGAACTTGGAACACTTTAAATTTAAATACCAGGAACAGTTCAACATATAGAGAATTTAAACAAGTTCTGAAAGTTAAACACATTGGAACCCATTCGTGGTATTCCTATGGTGATAGGAAACTAAATATTATTCACACCAAACTTCGTTATGACAATAGTTGTTTAAATTATGATTTGTACAGATTCAATCAGACAAATAACCCGGGGTGTACATGCGGTTTCCCATGCGAAAATTGTTTCCATTTTTTCATGGAATGTCCCCTTTATACACAGATTAGAAGAAATCTTTTTTTTGTTCTTTCTATATATGGTAATATTGATTTGAATATAATTTTATACGGTAATGGTGATCTTACTGTAAATCAAAATAAAGATATATTTAAAGCAGTACAGGTCTACATAAAAAATAGTGAAAGGTTTGGTTGAATTGTGCACGTCATTTTTCTGTTTTTTCCCGTATTTTTTTTTTCCTTTTCATTTCTTCTTTTGATTTTCTTTAATGACTTTGTTATTTTTTACATGTGATGTATTGTACATTTTTAATTGTCTTTATTTTTTTACATTGTAGTATTTCAATGTGTTTATTTATTGTACAATATAATCAATGGTTGCTGTCATGTATTCTATATGTTGTAAATTGTAGGAAGCGGGCTTTAATAATGTTGTAATAACTTGTGCCTAATCCCTTTGCAAATATTTTGTGCAAATAAAATATGTTTAATTCAATAAAACAGAAGACATATCATCACATGATATGGCTGGTAACTAGATTTTACAGTAGTGTCCATGTATAGCTTTAATCCTGCATTCAGTATAAAAAATCCGGTTTTTAGAAAGTGAAAATGGTGAGCGGCTGCCCGTTGGGTACATCATTTTCCCGGTGCAAATCTATAAGATTTTTTTTATCTTCAAGTACATGTTACAAATGTTCAAATCGCATTTTTCCTGCATCATTTAACTTGAATCTATCTTGTGATAAGAGTACCAGCCTGCTAGAAAGAAACATTATTTTATTCTTGAATTCATGCGTTAAATGAATCTGTTACTGGAATGTATATATTGGGTACATCTTGGATTCAATTTCAAATTCTGTCAGCATAACTATTCGATTGAATTTAAGCCCTCTGCACGCCATCCTTTAATTCTACTAGTAGCATGCACAATATGATATTCTTTTCTACAATCCTAAAATAGGCAGGTTGACCTTTTGCCATTATTGTCTGTCCGTTGTCCATGAACTTTGCGTTCAAATATATTCTACCCAGAAACCGCAGAGTCATAATTGACCTCGATTGGTTCAATGTGAAAACAACCGCCATGTCCGGTTCTAATCAAATATTACCGCCAACTGGGAATATAGTTTTTAATTGGATCTTATTGGAAAACTCACTCCAACGTTGCCTCTGAAACCCTTAAGCCAATTATATCAAACTTGTTACGATTGTCCCTTTTCAAAATAGTGTCTGCCATATCGTCATCTAATACAAGATAACCGCAAAAGGGGACAAGGTTAAACATTGTACCAGGAGGATTTTCCCTGTACCAATTGCGGCCAAACTTGGTAAAAATAGTCCTCGGATGCTCCAATTTCAAAATACTATCTATCTTGTCTGCATGCAATCCAATGGGGAACATAATTCAATATTCGACCTTACTGAGGCATTTAAAGATATTCTTCACTGAAACTACTTTGCCAATTGGCCAAAATTGAAAACAGTAGTCCTTAGCTGGTTCCGACTGGAAATAGTATTTGGCAAATTCTCATCGTATCAAGGATGATCATCAACCAAACTTGATCACAATAGTCATTGGAGTCCACGGGATGATTATTTTAAAAACTGAAGTAAGGCCCTGGTAGGTCACTTAGGCTCTTGAAAGCCTCATGTTGTGATATTGTGTAAAGGTGACATGCTGTCGTGCAAAATGGAGTAAAGGTCTGGAGTGGTCGAGAAAAAGTCGTATACAGTTCGGGAAAAAATCGGGTTATTGTCGGGAAGATCTTGTATAGAAAAAAGAATGAATCGTGTTAGTCGAGTAATAATCGAGTAATAATCGAGTTGGTCTGGAAGCGACTCGGCATAAATCGAGAAGCGAATGAGTTAAACTCGGGTTGAAATCGGCATGATCGGCTAAAATTTTGAAACTCGATTAAGACCGATCCCTTTTCGACCCCTTCACTACCTCGATCAGACCCCGACCCTGACTGATTCCCTACCCGTTCTCGACATATAATATACACGACCTCTTCACGATATTTTTTGACATGTTAAAAATATTTGGGAACACAACTCGAGTTCAGCCGAGTTAGTAAGATCGCCCCGATTTGGTAAGTAGACCGAACACGAGCATTCAATATCAGTGTCCTGATCGATGAATATTCATGAATTTGATCGGCAGTATAAACCTAGCATTACAAAGTTATCCTGAGGTAAATATAAGATTTCCAAGTCTGTTGCTGGTTTTAGACTGTAACGTGCAGGGGTTCACCCACTTCCTACACGCCAGATGGTACTACTGTACCCGTGGATCCGTACCAAGGCAATTTCCCTGGATTTGCTGTGATTGTCCCCTAAGGTCAAATGGTAGCGTATTTATTAACTGTATTGATATCCCTAGTGTGCGTAATGGACCAATGGACAACGAACTGGCTAAAAGTATCTTTGGTATTGATAATTGTGTAAGGTATAATATGTTACTAGTGACTCTTGGGCCTTATGCAGAGCGAAGCAGTCACCAGCACAAAGGTGCCACTTGTCAGGGCCTCCTTGTCTTGACCTATTGGTACAAGGAATATGTTGGTCTACTTCTTATCCAGAATAGCCAACTCATTAAATAGCTTATATTTAATAGAAACTATATATCAATTACCTTTCTCCAACTATCTTTATGTGTTGTCTATGTTGAGCCCTTATTCAAAACTGATGAAACCTGTGAAATCATCTGCTTTTATACTAAAATCTGAACTAGTCTATTATTGCAAATACCCCTCATGGATCAGTCTATTTATAATAATCATTATTATCCAAATGTTTGCATAAACTAAGTATAATCTATTTCTTTAAAGCTTCTGACAGACGGCTAAGTAAATCACGGATTGGAATAAGGTATCAAACTCAAGAAATTACTATCGAAAGATATCTATAATTAACCATTGGAAATATGTAAACAATGAAAGTAAAAGTAGACAATGCAACTTAAGAACGTCCTACTGCTTGACTATACAATTTAATACAAATGAATACCATATTTTCCAGACATCTCTATCAACTCAAGAAAGCTTTAAAGTGATCAACGTAAACTATTACTTATTTATTTCCTACAAATCGTGTCAATGGCATTGTTTCTATAAATAGGTACAATAACACACAAGGGAACGAGCTATCTACCGAAATGTCAATTCTTGAAACTAATACAACTTGAATTTCGTTACATTACCCACGCCTCTGAGAAATGCGCCCTCGTATTTACAATCACTAGCTGGGAAATTCGATCAAAGCCTATGGTCATATTTTTCATACCCAAACTCGAGCATATTATGACAAAACCCTATTGTCGAAAATCAAAATGGGCGTCTAACAAAGGTAATACAAAATTCTACTATCCTACGTTCCTAATTTTTACCTATTGCTTCCCTTACAATTAAACAATACATTTCTTGAAAATCCTACCAACGTTTATTGGATGTCTACTGGCGTCTGCAATTTTGAAGTCACGGCCTAAACAATAATTTTTGGGTCCCTAACGAATTTTGCCTCACATCGGCCCTCTAAGAGCCGAGGAGGGGTCTTTAATGTGCCAAGGCTGTGACGGACCTGGACACGGGACCTCGGTTTAGAGTCTCATCCGAAGGACTACATCATGTAAAAAGACAAAGATATACACTTGTTTGGCATCCTTTACCTTTATAACTGTACAAGAGATGTCACGAGATATATACATTTATTTACAATATTTACAACTTTTGTGCATGTAACGGTAGTTTACGACATGGTCTTCAAGCCGTGCTGGCGCTTTTCGCTGTCTTCGAGGTCTATCTGACCAGCATGGAAGTGCCGTTTCCTCTAACCCGGAAGTTTCAATCAATATCCCCGTGTCTGGCTCGTCTAAATGTAATTCAGAGCAATTTCTTTCTCTGACTCTCCTATTTCGACGTCCTCCTGAGTTCCTCCCCGTAGCAATTGATCTGGACAGGGTCGCATCCTGTCAGTATGTATTACTTGACGTTTTCCGGCCCTGCCACAATCTACTTCGTAATTGACATGTGACTTTTGGGCTACTACTTAGTATGGCCCTCTCCAATTGCTAGTAAATTTTAAGATAGACCAGGTACTCGCAAAGGGAAATATACGTACACTTTCTGACCTATTTCATATTTTGTTAACTTAGAATTTCTGTCATGCATTTCTTTTGTCTCATGACTTGCCTCGATACATATTTTTGAACTGTTTGGTGGGCCGATTCCATACGATCTTGCAGTTCCCAGGCCCATTGATTCTGTGGTATTGACTTCATTTGTGATGGAAGCTCATATATTAAATCAAGGGGTGTTGAGACCTCACGACCAAGCATAAGGCGATTCGGTGTGTAGCCTGTAGTTTCATGTTCAGCCGACCTGTAGGCCATCATTTAAAAGGGAAGAAGGATGTCCCAGTTGGAATGATATTCATTAACGTAACCTGTGAGCATAGTGGCAAGAGTTTTGTTGAATCGCTCAACCATACCATCCGACTTTGGATGGTACGGAGTGGTGCGAGTCTTTTGGATCTGTAACAGATTGCACATTTCATTGAAGAGCTGGCTCTCAAATTGGCTACCTTGGTTGCTATGTATGACAGTAGGGACGCCAAATCTTGTGACTCCTTGAGTAATGAGGATGTTTGCTACAGTACTGGCTTCCATGTCGGGCATAGGGTGACTTTCAGTCCACTTTGTATAGTAATCACTAATAACTATTATGTATCGGTTACCACCTTCACTTTCCGGGAGCTCGCCCAAGATGTCAATTGCTATTCTTTCCATGGGGTACCCCGATTGTGTTATCTGCATGGGGGGCTTTATAATTTGGAATAGGATTTTTCCTTTTTATTACATACTTCACAACCTGAGATGTAGCCCCAGGTATCCCCCCTTACACCAGGCCAATAGTCTTTTCCTTTATACGAGACAACGTCTTCTTTATCCCTAAGTGGGCAGCTGTCTTGTTATCATGGGCAATTTCTAAGACTCTACGTCTTTCCCTCATTGGAACAATAACTGTTTTCAATTTCTTATCTGGGTCTTCCCTAACTAGTACCTCATCTTAAATCGAAAGTAGATGGAATTGAGACTACAGGTACTTCACAGCATAATTATAATTCCCAACTGACAAGTGTGATGGTTTTGTTCCATCTCTTACCCATTTGTAAACAGTTTGCAAGTCCGGATCTTCCCCTTGCAATTTTTTGATATTGAAATCATTCGTATCATCCCCCAAACATATGATGTTAACCGTTTTGACAACTTCTGATGATTGTTCCCAATTTTCTACAAACCCACACTGTTTACATGGGATGCGACTTAGCGCATCTGCATTGCGGTGTTGAACCCCGGGCCTATGTTTGATTACCATCTCATAAGAACTTATTACCTCTAGCCAACGGGCTAGCTGTCCTTCAGGGTTTTTGAATCGAAGGAGCCATTGCAGTGAACTATGGTCTGTTCTAATCATGAATTGTCATCCGTGCAAGAAATGCCTAAAATGTTTGACAAAATGCACTACAGCAAGGAGTTCCTTCCTAGTTACACAGTACTTACGCTCGGTCCTGGACAATGTGCGACTAGCATAGGCAATAACCCTCTCTTCCCCATCTACTATCTGTGAAAGGACACCCCCGATGGCTTTGTTACTTGCATCGGTGTCCAAGACAAATGTCTTTGAAAAATTTGGATGACATAGGACAGGGGCATTGGTTAACTTTTCTTTTAGCTTTTCAAAGGCCTCTTGGCTCTCATTTGTCCACAAAAATGTTCTACCCTTTTCGGTCAATTGGTGTAAGCTTTGGCTATATCAGCAAAGTTTCTGATGTACCGACGGTAGTATCCACATAAACCTAAACATGACTTAAGCTCTGTTACATTCTTGGGAGTGGGCCACTCTTTCACACATTGTACTTTATCTGGATCCGTAGCCACACCTGCTTCAGAGATCACATGGCCAAGGAATATTACTTCTTTAGCAAATAGTGTACACTTTTTGGGCTTTAATTTGAGACCCACCCATTTAGTTTTTCGAACACCTTCCGCAAATTTGCAATCATACTTTCGAACGTTTTCCCAATAACAATAATATCATCAAGGTACACTAGACAAATGTCCCACTGGAGGCCTGCAAGGACGTTTTCCATTAGGCGTTCGAATGTGACCGGGACATTGGCCAAACCAAAGGGCATACAAGGAAATTGGTAGGGACCTTTCCTAGTAGCAAAGGCTGTTTTCGGACGGGCCGGGGCATTGGCCAAACCAAAGGGCATATAACGAAATTGGTAGAGCCCTTTCCTAGTAGCAAAGACTGTCTTCGGACGGTCTGGGACGTCTACCTCTACTTGCCAGTACCCCGTACAAAGATCAAAGGTGGAAAACCATTTGTTCCCTGCAAGTTGTTCTAGGGAGTCGTCTATTCGGGGCAAGGGGTAGGCATCTTTGATCATGCATGTATTTAACTGTCTATAGTCAACACAAAATCTTGTGGTTCCATCTTTCTTTTTGGCAAGTACAATCCCAGAGGACCAAGGCCCGTCGGCTGGTTCGATTATCCCTTTTTCCAACATTTTTTCCACATGCTTATCCACCTCTTCCCTGAGACTGACGGGAGTTCGTCTGGGTGGTTATTTTATCGGTCTGGCCTTGCCCGTGTCGATTTTGTGCTTAACTATACTTGTATGGCCCAGGTCAGAGTCTGCAATCGCAAATAAACCATTAAATTCTTTAAGCTACTCGGAAACCCTTTGAGTTTGTCCTTTGTTCAAATTCTTACTTGATTGTTTCAACAATTTTTCAATTTCCTTATCAAGTTCAGGATTCTCTTGGTTACCCGACACATGCCTAACTACTACTCCTACACTAAGATTGTCTATAACTGTGCCAGCTGGCAGCGTTTGAACATTGTCATTAGGGTTCAAAAGTCTAAATGGGACTATTTTATCAGTGGTAACAATAGTTTGGCCACAAGGGCTTTCCCTTTGTCTAAAAACTCTTCCACTGGTTCAATAAAGCCAGGGATTGAAATATTCGGCAAATTGTCCAAAACTTCACCTTGTGTCAAAATTTCTGAGCGTGGAGCAATGCTAACATTTTCCTTCACAGCTACCCTGTGCACCCCAACCTGCCTTGTAACAGAAGTGATACCTGCTGGTTACACCTGGTGAAAACCTTATTTCGCATGTCGACCGTACCCATTGTTTATCAGGACGTCTAGACCTAAAATACCTTCAACTGAAAGACTAGCTTTTATACCTTCAATTGTGGTGTGAAGGTCTCCTATTCTAATCGAAAAGGACCCCTTTCAAGAGACTTGCAAGGGTTGTCTATTGGCTGCTACAATTTCTTGTGAGACCCTTTGTATTTTTGTACCTTCCCCTGATCTTCTTT
Source organism: Modiolus philippinarum (assembly GCA_002080025.1). Taxonomy (NCBI): domain Eukaryota; kingdom Metazoa; phylum Mollusca; class Bivalvia; order Mytilida; family Modiolidae; genus Modiolus; species Modiolus philippinarum. The sequence continues at coordinate 147,027 of MJUU01037678.1, forward strand.
TCGTAAAGACAGTCGGACACTAAACTGACTGTGGCCCCCGTGTCAATGAGAAACTTGGCAGATATACCATTAATTAATACCTCTACATACAACCCTGCCTCTGTGTTTACTGTGTTTGATCCAATGTACAGTGAATCGCGAGTTTTCCTATATTTTCGTCTGTAAATGCGTCTTGCGCTACTCCTTCGATTCTTTCCCCTGTCATTATAGTTTCCGGGAGAATAGCACTGTCTTGCAAAATGCCCTGGTTTCCCACAATTAAAACAAATAATGTCTGGCCTATGAACTGTCCTGGGCTTTTCGTTTCTTGTCTTTACCTCATCTAGCTCTTTCTTAATATTTGCTAATTGTTCATTCATGTTCTTAACAAGTCCTCAAATTTACTTTCTAAACTTTTAAAATTTGGAAATGTGTCATGGTCACTATTTTCTATCTCACGTTAATGAGCCTTACCCTCTGCTTTATAAAAGGTTTCCAACTCTACCGCAAGGCAAATGGCAAAATTAAGGTCTACGGGTCGTGATTTTTTAATTTTAATACGTATTTCCATATCTACTAAAGCATCTATAAAGTTTTCTTTGGCTAGTGTTTCCCTAACTTCCCCAGGGGCTGTTGGATATGCCTTATTTACTAGTCTGCGTATTGTTTGTCCTAGCTCAGGGAGTGTTTCAGAAGCTCTCTGCTTCCTTTCTCGTAACTGTACTTTGTATAAATCCTGTTGGTTTGGTGGGGAAAATCTTTCCTCTAAGGAGCGAACCAAATAACTATACTGACATTTTTTTATCCCCTGGTAGGTCCCCCAGTACCCCTTGAGCTTGACCCCGTAATGATGCCGCCAGGTATAACCCCTTGTCTTGTTCGTTCCAACAGTTAATTGATGCACATGCCTCAAAATGTGACCTGTAGTCATTCCAGTCTCCTGAACCATCATATGTTGCAACTCTTATATCCCTATGCTGTCCCCTACCGCGGGTCTGGTGTGTTTCATCTAATGTTACCCTGGGAGCCACTTTTGTTTTATTTTCCCCGCTGTACTTATCCACTGGGTCATTTGTCCCCTTAACTACCCTTTCTTTGGGCCTATTCCCCTTACTGAATTCAGACAGAGTACCCACCGGTGTTTCTAACAACTGAGTTGTCATGTTGTCAGGTGGTATAGATGGCCTTGTAGTAATTATTCCCGAATCACTTTGACCCTGATAGTGTGACACAGGGGTAGAGTGGACAGGACCTATTGTCATATTGTCTGTAAGCTCTTTCTCTAATTGGTCAATTTTAAGGTCTAAATCTTGCATACTTGTCATTTTAACCTGTGTTGTTTAATCTCCTAAACCTACAGCAAATCCCGCCGCTAACGCCAAAAATTCTGTAACGTGCAGGGGGTCGCCCACTTCCTACACGCCAGATGGTACTTCTGTACCCGTGGATCCGTATCAAGGTTATTTCCCTGGATTTGCTGTAATTGTCCCCTAAGGTTAAATGGTAGCGTATTTATTAAATGTATTTATATCCCTAGTGTGTGTAATGGACCAATGGACAACGAACTGGCTAAAAGTATCTTTGGTATTGATAATTGTGTAAGATATAATATGTTACTAGTGACTCTTGGGCCTTATGCAGAGCCAAGCAGTCACCAGCACAAAGGTGCCACTTGTCAGGGCCTCCTTGTCTTGACCTATTGGTAGAAAGAATATGTTGGTCTACTTCTTATCCAGAAATAGCAAACAACTCATTAAATAGCTTATATTTAATAGAAACTATATATCAATTACCTTTCTCTAACTATCTTTATGTGTTGTCTATGTTGAGCCCTTATTCAGAACTGATGAAACCTGTGAAATCATCTGCTTTTATACTAAAATCTGGACTTGTCTAATACTGCAAACACCCCTCATATCATGGATCAGTCTATTTATAATAATCATAATTATCCAAAACGTTTGCATAAACTAAGTATAACATATCTCTTTATAGCTTCTGACAGACGGCTAAGTAAATCACGGATTGGAATAAGGTATCAAACTCAAGAAATTACTATCTGAAGATATCTATAATTAACCATTGGAAATATGTAAACAATGAAAGTGAAGGTAGACATCGCAACTTAAGAACGTCCTACTGCTTGACTATACAATTTAATACAAATGAATACCATATTTTCCAGGCATCTCTATCAACTCCAGAAAGCTTTGAAGTGATCAACGTAAACTATTACTTATCTATTTCCTACAAATCGTGTCACTGGTATTGTTTCTATAAATAGGTACAATAACACAAGGGAACGACCTATCTACCGAAATGTCAATTCTTGAAACTAATACAACTTGAATTTCGTTACAAGACGTTGTATATAATAATCGTGTCAGGGGCCCGACAATCCTGGACGCCTTACTGAAACTCTGGATAAGCAGTTTTTGTGCTTATATGAGCTCTTAAAATGAATAATTTATTCGTCTAAGGTAAGGGACAAACAGAAGGCCAGAAGAAAGAAGTGATTAACAGATACACCTGTCCTCTGCGGAACTTGTGTGCTGATCTGAGATTGACATTCTAACTTCACATGAATGTTTATTCCAGGCAGGGAAGTTTGCGATATTTTAACTTTGATTGTCAATTTTACATCAGCACACAAGTTCCGCAGAGGAAAGTTGATCCGTAAATCACTTCTGACTTCTGGTCCATTGTTTGTCCCTTACCTTTGACGAATAATATATATATTTAATCCAGACGAACCGAGTTCGAATCCCCAACAACCCATTAAAATGTGCATCTTCAATATAAAGGGACTTGGACTTGAATTTGATTTAATTAAGGACATATCCAACAGTTTCTTGCTATATTGTCATTTTCATAATTTTAAGTTATTTTGTTAAATATTTTTGCGTGTTTTGAAGAAAAAATAAGCTATAGTTTTAAAATTAATTGAGAAATTATTTCTAATCTACTCGGTATCAGAGCAACATAAAAACAAAGTTAAGGTTTAAAGGAATTACAGAAAAATTAATTTGATTTTAGAATAACTAAATACCGAAGTTACTGTGAATTTATTGTCTGCATATGCGCATTTCGACAACTTATGTCTCTTCAGTGCAGATAAAATCTAAACGTTGGAAGATCATCAACTCAAAGATGTTAAAAAACTGATAGAGAACAAATAACCAAGATGATCTAAATGTAAAGCCAAAACTCAGCTAAGGACAGAGCTTTGCACGAGGGAGATACTTCTTAGTTTTCAACAAGTTTACAAAAATTTAGATATCGTAAGGTTCCAAAAATAATCGGCTTTCGGGTCAGCACCGAAGTACTGACTACTGGGCTGATGAATACCCTCGGGGACTAACAGTCCACCAGCAGTGGCATCGACCCAGTGGTTACAAATAACTCAATACCGAAGTTACTGTGAATTTATTTTCTGCATATGCGCATTTCGACAACTTATGTCTCGTCAGTGATGATAAAATCTAAACGATGGAAGACCATAATCTCAAGGATGTTTAAAAACTGATACAGAACAAATAACCAATGTGATCTAAATGTAAAGCCAAAACTCAGCTAAGGACAGAGCTTTGCACGAGGGAGATACTCCTTAGTTTTCAACAAGTTTACAAAAAATTAGATATCGTAAGGTTCCAAAAGTAATCGGCTTTCGGGTCAGCACCGAAGTACTGACTACTGGGCTGGTGAATACCTTCGGGGACTAACAGTCCACCAGCAGTGGGATCGACCCAATGGTTACAAATAACTAAATACCGAAGTTACTGTGTATTTATTTTCTGCATATGCGCATTTCGAGAACTTATGTCTCTTCAGTGCAGTTAAATTTAAACGTTTGGAAGACCATAAACTCAAAGATGTTTAAAAGCTGATAGAGAACAAATAATCGATATGATCAAAAGTAAATCGAAAACTCAGCTAAGGACAGAGCTTTGCACGAGGGAGATACTCCTTAGTTTTCAACAAAATTTAGATATCATAAGGTTCCAAAAATAATCGGCTTTCGGGTCAGCACCGAAGTACTGACTACTGGGCTGGTGAATACTTTCGGGGACTAACAGTCCACCAGCAGTGGCATCGACCCAGTAGTTACAAATAACTAAATACCGAAGTTACTGTGAATTTATTTTCTGCATATGCGCATTTCGACAACTTATGTCTCTTCAGTGCAGATAAAATCTAAACGTTGGAAGACCATGAACTCAAAGATGTTTAAAAACTGATAGAGAACAAATAACCAATATGATCTAAATGCAAAGCCAAAGCTCAGCTAAGGACAGAGCTTTGCACGAGTGGGATACTCCTTAGTTTTTAACAAAATTTACAAAACTTTAGATATTGTAAGGTTCCAAAAATAATCGGCTTTCGGTTCAGCACCGAAGTACTGACTACTGGGCTGGTGAATTCCCCCGGGACTAACAGTCCATCACCAGTGGCAACGACCCATTGGTTACAAATAACGGAATACCAAAGTTACTGTGAATTTATTTTCTGCATATGCGCATCTTTGAGTTTATGGTCTTCCAAACGTTTAGATTTTGTCTGCACTGAAGAGACATAAGTTGTCGAAATGCGCATATGCAGAAAGTAAATTCACAGTAACCTCGGTATTAAGTTATTCGACAACATATGTCTCTTCAGTGCAGATGAAGTCTAAACGTTGGAAGACCATAAACTCAAAGATGTTTTAAAAATGATAGAGAACAAATACCCAATATGATCTAAATGAAGAGCCAAAACTCAGCTAAGGACAGAGCTTTGCACGAGGGAGATACTCCTTAGTTTTCAACAAAATTTAGATATTGTAAGGTTCCAAAAAATTAACGGCTCTCGTGTCACTATCGAAGTACTGACTACTGGGCTGGTGACTACCCTCAGGGACTAACAGTCCACCAGCAGTGGCATCGACCCAGTGGTTACAAATAACTCAATACCGAAGTTACTGTGAATTTATTTTCTGCATATGCGCATTTCGACAACTTATGTCTCTTCATTGCAGATAAAATCTAAACGTTGGAAAGCCATCAACTCAAAGATGTTTAAAAACTAATAGACGAGAAATAACCAATATGATCTAAATGTAAAGCCAAAGCTCAGCTAAGGACAGAGCTTTGTACGAGTGAGATACTCCTTAGTTTTTAACAAAATTTACGAAAATTTAGATATTGTAAGGTTCCAAAAATAATCGGCTTTCGGTTCAGCACCGAAGTACTGACTACTGGGGTGTTGAATACCCTCGGGGACTAACAGTCCACCACCAGTGGCAACGACCCAGTGGTTACAAATAACGAAATACCGAAGTTACTATGAATTTATTTTCTGCATATGCGCATTTCGAAAACTTATGTCTCTTCAGTGCAGATAAAATTTAGAAATTGGAAGACAATAAACTCAAAGATGTTTAAAAACTGATAGAGAACAAATAACCAATATGATCTAAATGTAAAGCCAAAACTCAGCTAAGGACAGAGCTTTGCATGAGGGAGATACTCCTTAGTTTTCAACAAAATTTACAGAAATTTAGATATCGTAAGGTTCGAAAAATAACCGGCTTTCGGTTCAGCACCGAAGTACTGACTACTGGGCTGGTGAATACCCTCGGGGACTAACAGTCCACCAGCAGTGGCATCGACCCAGTGGTTACAAATAACTCAATACCGAAGTTACTGTGAATTTATTTTCTGCATATGCACATTTCGACAACTTATTTCTCTTCAGTGCAGTTAAATCTAAACGTTGGAAGACCATAAACTCAAAGATGTTTAAAAACTTATAGAGAACAAATAACCAATATGATCTAAATGTAAAGCAAAAACTCAGCTAAGGACAGAGCTTTGCACGAGGGAGATACTCCTTAGTTTTCAACAAAATTTACCAAAAATTAGATATTGTAAGGTTCCAAAAATAATCGGCTTTCGGGTCAGCATCGAAGTACTGACTACTGGGCTGGTGAAAACCCTCGGGGACTAACAGTCCACCAGTGTAAAAGATACAATAAGACCACTCCCAATTCGTCTAACTCATCCCTACCAACCAAAGTGTTTCGGGTACCTATTTAGAATACAAATATATGTATAGAATATTTTGAAATATTAAACTGATCAAGGTCGTACCCTCATCAGCGACTCAAGTGTAAAAGATACAATAAGACCACTCCCAATTCGTCTAACTCATCACGACCAACCAAAGTGTTTCGGGTACCTATTTAGATCACAAATATATGTATAGAATATTTTGAAATATTAAACTGATCAAGGCCGTACCCTCATCAGCGACTCAATATTTCACGAAAGGATATGGAGTAAATGAACATGAGATCATAACACATATGTTAACTCCAACTGCAATAATTTTAATGAGCTGTATGGCCATTTCGGAAATTAATTCCTCATCAGCAGCACTAGAACCCAAGCAAAGGAAATCCATAATTTCAAAAAAATGTTTAAAATGCATAAAACTAAACGAAATATTAGCAACAGTGTAGAATAAATATAACTATTTGTATACACTAAACAATGATATATGAGGAGTCGTACACTAAGTTGTTATCAAGTAATTATCCATTTTAAAGTAAATTGTTATGTATTTTAAGTTTGCAAAAAAAGGTTATTCTAATTTTGCTGAAGTTAGTAGATCCTTTAGACTTTTGTGTTTTTTGTATGCTATAATTGGCGGTCTATGAAATACTTTTTTTGCTTGCTCATCCTTTTCAATGTAATGCCAATGTTTTCTGAGTATTCTGCTGAGTTGTTTGAAGCAAGGGTTGTATTTAGTTGCAAAAACTAAAGGTGGTTTTGTATTTTTACATTTCTCCTTGTATTGTAGTGCTGTTTTTCGGTGTACCTGTTTTCCAATAGTTATCAAATTATCTACCTCATTAATTTTGTATCCCCTTGAAAGTAAATTATTTTTGAAAAATTCTATTCCGGATTCCAGATCTTCTTCATTGTTGGTGCAGCGAATGTATCTAATTACTTCTCCTATTATAAACCCTTTAAATACTGATTTAGGGTGTGCTGAAGATCTAGGCAAGTATTGATAGTTGTCAGTTGGTTTTCTGTATAAACGAACATCCAGTATATTTTTTGTTTTGAATCTATGTCCTTTAAATACAGTGACATCTAGAAAAAGTAAGCTTTCTGTGGATATTTCGAAAGTAAATTTCAATAAAGGATGTATGTTGTTAGCTATTTCAAAAAATGAAAGAAGTTCTTCCTCAGTTCCGGCATCTAGCAGAAATCCATCGTCTCTATAAACTGATAAATGTAGAATCTATTTACTATATCTGTTATTATTTCAAACATTCGTATATGTGTTAGACAAGGTGACATTGGGGCTCCCATTGGGACACCTATTTTTTGGCGATATATTATATCATTGAATTCAAATTCATTGTTTTCTAGTATTATTTTTAGAATATCTAACTTTATATCTTTGGGTGGTAAAGGAATTTGAAAGACATGTGATTCGATTTTCGGCCATGCTCTGTTTACTGCTTCCAAAATTTCCGTATGTTCCATATTCGTGTACATGCTCGTTACATCAAAAGAAGCCATGATTAGATCTTTTGGCAGCGTGAGTTTTTCAATTTTATTGATAAAACACGTAGAGTCTTTAGTGTATGTCCACTGTGTCGGCACTATTTCTTGTAAAAAAAAAATTTAAGTATTGACCAATTTTCTCAGTAGGGCTACCACACAGTGATATTATTGGTCTACCAAGAATATTGATCTCTTCAGAATTTATTTTATTGTTCTCTAATAGTTTCAAGGTTGGGGGGTCTAGTTTATGTATTTTAGATAACATGTAAAATCGCCCGATCTTGTCCTCTGTTTTCTCTGTTAAATATTTATATGTTATCTTATCAATGTGTCTTGCTTGGTATAGTTGATTTATTAATGCATTTAATTGCGTTTTTATTTCCTTACTACGAGATTTTGTTAATATTTCGTAGTGGGTGTTACCTGATAGATGTGTTGAGGACTGTTTAATGTATTTTTCTCTATCTAATATTATAGTTGTGGAATTCTTGTCTGCCTTTTTAATGATTAGTTCTTTGTTTTTACGTAATGAACGTAATGCGGCGATTTCACCAATTGTTAAATTTCCCCTCTTCTTTGTAACTGGTATGCGATCCAAATCATTTTTTACATGAAATATGAAAGATTCAATCGCTTCATTAGCTGAGGTAGGGACATACCAACATTTCTGCAAGAATGGATGATATATGTAATTGTCCGAACCGTCATCGAAGTGGAATTTGCATCTCATTTTTCGTGCCACTTCGTCCCAGTCACGCAATTGTAGGTGTAGGGATAAATTTCAATCCTTTTGATAGAAGGCTTATTTCATTATCGTTCAATTTTTTCGAGGTGAACTGCTTTATATATTTGTTTGCTTCCAATAGCAAAAATTGTTGTTTCTTTAGAGTTCTCTTTAGGTTGCTTTGTTTGTGCTTGAATTTAGTATATAAAAGCTTTCGCTTTTTGTGTTTGTTTTTAAAATGTCTGTTTTACGAGCCATTTCAGCTAGACAGGTTATGTTACTCTCTACTTTAGAGAGCTCTCTACATAAGAGATAAGTGTGTGTTTACCTCTGCATTAGAGGTGTTGAACTGCTGGGACGGCCATGATTAAAGATATCTTTGTTATATGAAGTGAAATTTGATTGGTTGAGAGTATGGTACGTTCAATTGAAGTGGGCGTGTTTGGTATTCACGTGTTGTAAAAATTAAATAACCGAGCGATAACGATTGATTGAATAATGTATTGATCAATAAATGTTCCTACACCCATATAATAATTAAATGCCTTTCATATTTTAAGTTTGATATATACTGATCTCTATTACCACTTTCAATGTACACATCCAAGATATATGATAGATAAAGGTTGTAATTTTACGACCAGTCAAGGGCTCATTGTCAAATTTTTACAGTTGTTTTATTTATTTGTATTGCCTTGAAATTAAATATGTATTATGTTGAGTTTTTTTTATGAAAGACTGTATTTCCATCACAAATTGTTAATAATTATTTTGCGTGCTTATACTTTACATATCGCCATGTTATAGGAGTAGCTTGTTATCTCGGTATACATCTTTACATTCATTCTGAAAAGTTGGTATCTATTAAAGTGAATTCTAATGTTATAGAAAATAAAATAATTTAGAACAACCTTTTTATTTAAGACTAAGTAAGAATTTATTTACATTTGTAATAATTATTATATCTTACTGTAAGTAGTATATGTATAATTTGTTCCTTTTTTATTTTCCATAAAAATTTCGGTTTTAAATTTCGATTCCTAATATTTACTTTCTAAACCACAAAATTATTTGAGTTTTCATTGTGCACTGTAGAATAGTTATAACTAATGATGAATGATAGTAGTATGCAGTATAAGAGGTTATACACATCCAAAGAAGTCTAATCCTACTATATATGACACTAGAATTATATACACCAAAAGAAGCCATCTTTTTCTAGTAACGGAAGTCTAATCCTACTATATATGACACTAAAATTATATACACAAAAAGAAGCCATCTTGTTCTAGTATATGAAGGTATAAGCTGGTTAATACGGATAGTATCTATCACGTCTGTCATGTTTTCTCTCTTCGGTGTTCCGCTTGTAGAAGTTACTGTGTCCAACACCGCGACGTCCTCCCCTTCCGCCTCTGTGGCTTAGAAGTCTCTCCAGCTGTTCGAGTTGTTTGGCAAGATTTTCTAGTTTATTTCCATCGTCGGTATCTTTATGTTCCATCTTATCGCTAGCGGTTATGGCATCGCTGTATTTCAATTCCCATTTCTGTTTGACTTCTTGTACTTTATTTGTTAATGGTAGCCTGCTTTTTGCACTTTTTGCTGAGAGAAATCCTATTTCAGATCTTGTGTTTGTTATAATTTCATTTATGTTAGTGTTTATGTTTTTAACAAACTGGTCACAAACGATAGCCAATTGCTGTTTTAGCTATTTTTTCATGTTGGTCTCTACTTCAGTTAGACCTGCCTTAATAAAGTCTCTGGCTTCATTAGACCCATAACGTGGTGAAAATTTAATATCCATCCTTATGAAGGAAGGTAGGTCACTGCTTGGCACTGCTGTAATACTATGTGATAGTGTTGCTATCTGGTGTCTTTTTTCCAACATATCTTCAATGCGTTGGATGCAGTGGTGGATTGCTATGTTGTCATCTTCTGTCTTGTCATTTTGTAGGCTTGGTTTTAAATCAAAGTTTATTTCCTTATCGAAGTCACATATTTTGTGCCGTGGTTCCTCCTGAGAACATTGGATTAAGAATTTCTCCTCATCCTCTACTTGCAATGTGGGGTTTTCCATCTCCTTCTTTGCTGAAGTACTAGCTTCACTTGTTGAAGTTGAATTCGCTGTATTTGCCTTCTTTAAACTCAGCTTGTTTTGTTGTTTTTCTATATTGCTCATTTTGAATGTTTTTGAATCGTAGCGTTCAAAGAAATGGATAAAAACTTTAGGCCACCAAGAAGGTCAACCCCTCAATATACCAAAGTAACAGTGGAATCTGTCAACTAGATAAGTATTCCTGTAGCTAACTGGTGAACGTCTATTTCTGGCTATGATGGCGTCGAAAACCAGACAAGTAAATTTATGAGATAATAATGTCACCCAAAATATAGGATGAATTATTTGGTTTCCCCAATGTACAGTGTCAAAGGCTACATCTGGTTATTTTTGTTCATTAAAGTTTTGACAAAGAGCAGATGTTTTGAAGTAAACCATACAATTTATGTTTTAATTGCCTGAGAACTAAAGAATTCTTATATTGTTTCATCATTAATAATAAGTATGTAAGAGTTCAATGGTTAAGATAGTAATAAGTCAAACGAAGATCACCTATCCTAAAAAGGTAGGAAATACAAGGGCTGGTCTCAGGTGAAGTAACACTTCGAGAAAACAGTGTAAAAGATACAATAAGACCACTCCCAATTCGTCTAACTCATCCCGACCAACCAAAGTGTTTTGGGTACCTATTTAGATCACAAATATATGTATAGAATATTTTGAAATATTAAACTGATCAAGGTCGTACCCTCATCAGCGACTCAAGTGTATCAGATACAATAAGACCACTCCCAATTCGTCTAACTCATCACGACCAACCAAAGTGTTTCGGGTACCTATTTAGATCACAAATATATGTATAGAATATTTTGAAATATTAAACTGATCAAGGCCGTACCCTCATCAGCGACTCAAGCCTCAATATTAGCAACAGTGTAGAATAAATATAACTATTCTTATACACTAAACAATAATTTATGAGGAGTCGAACAACCGAAAAATTAACAATGACCGAAATGTACAATCACAGGTCAGAATCACAGTACACTTAAAACAGTATCTAAACAACTGAATAATATTGGAAATACAGCACAAGTTAAGCTCTCAATAAATGAAAAGGGCAGTTATCAACATTACTCAATTATGCAAGACATATACTTGTTATTATGGAACAATACTTCTGGTGGCTTTTGAGTTTGTCAGTACTGAGATAGGATTCGGTGATTTTACTTTACAAATGTTTAGTGTGGCATAGCTACAACCTCACTTAACCTGAAGTATCTTACACTGGGAACGGTGTGGAGATCTCTTAGTACTGGGAAATGATTAAGTCACCGGTTTTATTGTAGGGCAGAATATGAAGCCGAAATATCAAAACAGTAAACAATTAGAAAGATATGGAATAGTGCATGAAATTCTAGAGTATTTCACTATTCTATAGAGTAAAAATCTACAATTCATATAGCCACAAGGTGGGCATGTATTAGAAATTATAATAACAAAAAATGATTCCATAAATAAATCTCCAATAAAACCAGAAACAAGGATACTAAAACAAAGAAAAATAAAAAGGAAAAGGAACAGTGCATGAAATTCCAGAATATTTCACTATTCTATAGAATGAAAATCTACAATTCATATTGCCACAAGGTGCGCAAGCATTGGAAAATTAAAAAAAAATAATTCATAAAAAAATTTCAATAAAACCATAAACAAGGACGATGGTCAAAAAATGTTTTGCAAAGAAATTTCACAATACTGTTGGACATTCCACACTCAAATTTATTGCACCTATCGACCACTCAAGAACAATTATAATGATAATTTATCACAAGAAACAGGAAACACTTGTCATAATACAACCTTCAGTACCAAGACAAGGTCACTGGCATCAATTCCCATCATACTATTTATAAATAGTAATGGATAGGACATTATTACCGAAAATATTTTCTTTATATTTATGTCACAAATATTCCATTCAAAAATAAACAAAATGCCAATCAATAATTATGGATACGAATTAAATATAATGCAATAGCTTAGTACAAGCCTTTGATTATAAAACTACCAACCACGCATCGTCTGCTATCTTACACGTGTATAGGACACGCCTACAGCCGATCAGAATTTAGAAATTTCTCTAATATCATATTAGATGTTAAGTACATCTCAACATGTCTACACAAATTTCAAACGAGTGTGAAAATATCTAGAAAGTATATTCAGTACAATACTGAAATACACGTCATAATATTGACTACAGCAAATAGAAAGTCGAATAAATAATATCGACGTGTAAGCCATCACTATATTTTAAGCAATGGCTAGAAGATTTTTCAGAATATCGAAGAAAAGAAAAGAAAATAACAGATTGAAATGAGCAATTCAAAAGAAAAAAGAATGGCTCTCTTCTAAACTAGCAACAAAAATAAAAAATGCTAGACAGTATGTAAAAAAACTTGTCATCTCACACTCTTACCAACGACGAAATAACTCTATTAGCGAAAGGGGTGAAATTCATACCGACACCCAAACTTAATCCCAAGAGATCTACAATACGTTTAATGAGAGACTTTAATGAATATGAAAGACGAATGCGTTGCACTTATCTATATGAAACTGACAAAGAAAATAATATACATCCATTCTTTTTGAACACAGGTTTCAAACCTAAATACTCGTGCGAAGCTTTAGAAAACTATCTGTTTGCAACCAAATATGAAATGAGCAAGATAGAAAAGCACAAACATATTTCAAATATTACTACGAATGAATGGAATGCCCCCAAAGATTTGAAATCAAATAAAAACATTATTATAGGAAAAGCAGATAAAAATTCTACTCTTTGCGTTCTAGATATAAACAATTATAACACTGAAGGACGGAGACAATTAGAGAATATTACTTACTATGAAGAAATAGATAAATCTAATATAGACGAATACACAAAGATTGCCTCTAATATCATTGAACTTGCACACAAAGGGAAGCAACTAGATCAAGAAACCTACAAATACTTAAATGAAAATCTAAGAAATAAAAGACTAGGTAGGTTTTTCATGCTCCAAAAAATTCACAAAATACCAGCTGATATTTTACAGCAAATGGAAGTAAATGAGGAAATACGAAACCAATTTCCAATCATATGAAGACCAATAGTTAGCCTTTGCGGCACACCAATGCACAATATTGGACATTTTATCGATTACATCCTTCTTCCAATAGTGCAAAGTCAATACACATATACAAGAGATACGAAGCATTTTATCCGGAAAATAGAAAGCAAAAATGCACCCAAGCAATGTAATATTAGTGACGTTTGACGCCTCAAATATGTACACATATTTGGAAACTGCAGAAATCCTGGAAGCAACAAATAGGGCATTTGCTAAAATTGATAGAAACAGCTATACCATCAAAATCCCTACAAAAGAAACGTGACAGGAATTATTGAAAATAATCCTTGAAAACAATGAGTTCACATTCAACGATAAAATGTACAGACAGAAAACAGGTGTACCAATGGGCGGATCAGCATCTGCAGAGCTAGCAGACATAAGAATGTTCGAAATTTTGGAACACATTCTACAAAATTTTGAGCACAAAAATAACATTATTTATTGTACAAGATACAGAGACGACGGCTTTCTCTTATACAAGGGTCAAGAGCAAGAAATACATCAGCTCTTCCAAATAGCCAACTCTAGCCATAGACACCTGAAATTTACTTACGAGATCTCAAAATCTGAGATTGTATTTTTGGATACCTTAATATACAAAGGAGAGAGATTTGAGCTAAATGGAACTCTTGATATGAAAACATTTACTAAAAAGACAGACACTTTCCAGTTTCTAGAGAGGTCCAGTTCGCATCCTAAAGGCGTCTTTGGTGCATTCATAAAGGGCGAAATTATCCGCCATATTAGAAATACAAACAATCAAAAAGAACTAAAACTAATCATAGAGGCTTTCAAAATAAGACTCCTAAAGAGCGGATACAAAGAAACTGAAATAGACAAAATAATCAGAGAAACAATAACATAAGACAGACAAAATTTACTAGAGGACAAAAACTCACAAAAAAAGAAAAGCGTAGTGTTTGTAACAAAATACAATCCGACAATCAAGAATATTAAAAGAAAATTGTTGCAACATTGGCATCTACTCCAACAAAATAAAAGGTGCAAAGATATATTTAAATCTCCACCGATAGTTCCTTACAGTAGGAGCAAGAATTTACAAGAATTACTAAAAAAATAGAGTCGGTCTTCTATTCTCTACAGTTAGAAAGTTCATGAGAACAACATAGAATAGAAATGGTAAATTGGTGCAATAAATGGGTCTATGGTCCAACATAAAGTATTGTGAATTAAATATAATCAATTTGCAATAACAAAAGCAGGTTGACCACTGATGAAACCCACCGCTTATTAAAAATAGGGGTCGAAACACCTAAATAAAGAAAAAACAACCGAAAAATTAACAATGACCGAAATGTACAATCACAGGTCAGAATCACAGTACACTTAAAACAGTATCTAAACAACTGAATAACATTGGAAATACAGCACAAGTTAAGCTCTCAATAAATGAAAAGGGCAGTTATCAACATTACTCAATTATGCAAGACATATACTTGTTATTATGAAACAATACTTCTGGTGGCTTTTGAGTTTGTCAGTACTGAGATAGGATTCGGTGATTTTACTTTACAAATTTCGACAACTTATGTCTCTTCAGTGCAGATAAAATTTAAACGTTTGGAAGACCATAAACTCAAAGATGTTTAAAAGCTGACAGAGAACAAATAATCAATATGATCAAATGTAAAGCGAAAACTCAGCTAAGGACAGAGCTTTGCACGAGGGAGATACTCCTTAGTTTTCAACAAAATTAAGATATCATAAGGTTCCAAAAATAATCGGCTTTCGGGTGAATACCCTCGGGACTAACAGTCCACCAGCAGTGGCATCGACCCAGTGGTTACAAATAACTAAATACCTAAGTTACTGTGAATTTATCTTCTGCATATGCGCATTTCGACAACTTATGTCTCTTCAGTGCAGATAAAATCTAAACGTTTGAAGACAATAAACTCAAAGATATTTAAAAACTGATAGAGAACAAATAACCAATATGATCTAAATGCAAAGCCAAAGCTCATCTAAGGACAGAGCTTTGCACGAGTGGGATACTCCTTAGTTTTCAACAACTCAGCTAAGGACAGAGCTTTGCATGAGGGAGATACTCCTTAGTTTTCAACAAAATTTACAAAAATTTAGATATTGTAAGGTTCCGAAAATAATCGGTATTCGGGTCAGCACCGAAGTACTGACTACTGGGCTGGTGAATACACTCGGGGACTAACAGTCCACCAGCAGAGGCATCGACCCAGTGGTTACAAATAACTAAATACCGAAGTTACTGTGAATTTATTTTCTGCATATGCGCATTTCAACAACTTATGTCTCTTCAGCTGTGCAGTTAAATCTAAACGTTGGAAGACCATAAACTCAAAGATGTTTAAAAACTAATAGAGAACAAATACGAAAATAATCGGTATTCGGGTAAGCACCGAAGTACTGACTACTGGGCTGGTGAATACCCTCGGGGACTAACAGTCCACCAGCAGTGGCATCGACCAATTTTTACAAATAACTAAACATCGAAGTTACTGTGAATTTATCTTCTGCATATGCGCATTTTGACAACTTATGTCTCTTCAGTGCAGTTAAATCTAAACGTTTGAAGACCATAAACTCAAAGATGTTTAAAAACTAATAGAGAACAAATAACCAATATGATCTAAATGTTAAGCAAAAACTCAGCTAAGGACAGAGCTTTGCACGAGGGAGATACTCCTTAGTTTTCAACAAAATTTACTAAAAATTAGATATTGTAAGGTTCCAAAAATAATCCGCTTTTGGGTCAGCACCGAAGTACTGACTACTGGGCTGGTAAATACCCTCGGGGACTAACAGTCCACCAGCAGTGGCATCGACCCAGTGGTTACAAATAACTAAATACCGAAGTTACTGTGAATTTATTTTCTGCATATGCACATTTCGACAACTTATGTCTCTTCAGTGCAGTTAAATCTAAACGTTGGAAGACCATAAACTCAAAGATGTTTAAAAACTAATAGAGAACAAATAACCAATATGATCGAAATGTAAAGCCAAACTCATCTAAGGACAGAGCTTTGCACGAGGGAGATACTCCTTAGTTTTCAACAAAATTTACAAAAATTTAGATATTGTAAGGTTCCAAAAATAATCGGCTTTCGGGTCAGCGCCGAAGTACTGACTACTGGGCTGGTGTATACACTGGGGGACTAACAGTCCACCAGCAGAGGCATCGACCCAGTGGTTACAAATAACTAAATACCGAAGTTACTGTGAATTTATTTTCTGCATATGCTTATTTCAACAACTTATGTCTCTTCAGCTGTGCAGTTAACTCTAAACGTTGGAAGACCATAAACTCAAAGATGTTTAAAAACTAATAGAGAACAAATAACCAATATGATCTAAATGTAAAGCAAAAACTCAGCTAAGGATAGAGCTTTGCACGAGGGAGGTACTCCTTAATTTTCAACAAAATTTACAAAAATTTAGATATTGTAAGGTTCAAAAATAATCGGCTTTCGGTTCAGCACCGAAGTACTGACTACTGGGGTGTTGAATACCCCCGGGGACTAACAGTCCACCACCAGTGGCAACGATCCAGTGGTTACAAATAACGAAATACCGAAGTTACTATGAATTTATTTTCTGCATATGCGCATTTCGAAAACTTATGGCTCTTCAGTGCAGATTAAATTTAGACGTTGGAAGACAATAAACTCAAAGATGTTTAAAAACTGATAGAGAACAAATAACCAATATGATCTAAATGTAAAGCCAAAACTCAGCTAAGGACAGATCTTTGCATGAGGGAGATACTCCTTAGTTTTCAACAAAATTTACAAAAATTTAGATATCGTAAGGTTCCGAAAATAATCGGTATTCGGGTCAGCACCGAAGTACTGACTACTGGGCTGGTGAATACCCTCGGGGACTAACAGTCCACCAGCAGTGGCATCGACCCAGTGGTTATAAATAACTAAACACCGAAGTTACTGTGAATTTATCTTCTGCATATGCGCATTTCGACAACTTATGTCTCTTCAGTGCAGATAAAATCTAAACGTTGGAAGATCATCAACTCAAAGATGTTTAAAAACTGATAGAGAACAAATAACCAATATGATTTAAATGTAAAGCAAAAACTCAGCTAAGGATAGAGCTTTGCACGAGGGAGATACTCCTTAGTTTTCAACAAAATTTACACAAATTTAGATATTGTAAGGTTCCAAAAATAATCGACTTTCGGTTTAGCACCGAAGCACTGACTACTGGGGTGTTGAATACCCTCGGGGACTAACAGTCCACCAGCAGAGGCATCGACCCAGTGGTTACAAATAACTAAATACCGAAGTTACTGTGAATTTATTTTCTGCATATGCGCATTTCAACAACTTATGTCTCTTCAGCTGTGCAGTTAAATCTAAACGTTGGAAGACCATAAACTCAAAGATGTTAAAAAGCTGATAGAGAACAAATAACCAAT
This sequence comes from Modiolus philippinarum, assembly GCA_002080025.1. Classification (NCBI taxonomy): domain Eukaryota; kingdom Metazoa; phylum Mollusca; class Bivalvia; order Mytilida; family Modiolidae; genus Modiolus; species Modiolus philippinarum. Next base: position 164,956 of record MJUU01037678.1, read on the forward strand.
ATGATCTAAATGTAAAGCCAAAACTCAGCTAAGGACAGAGCTTTGCATGAAGGAGATACTCCTTAGTTTTCAACAAAATTTACAAAAATTTAGATATTGTAAGGTTCCGAAAATAATCGGTATTCGGGTCAGCACCGAAGTACTGACTACTGGGCTGGTGAATAATCTCGGAGACTAACAGTCCACCAGCAGTGGCATCGACCCAGTGATTACAAATAACTAAACACCGAAGTTACTGTGAATTTATCTTCTGGATATGCGCATTTCGACTACTTATGTCTCTTCAGTGTAGATAAAATCTAAACGTTTGAAGACCATAAACTCAAAGATGTTTAAAAACTAATAGAGAACAAATATCCAATATGATCTAAATGTAAAGCAAAAACTCAGCTAAGAACAGAGCTTTGCCAGAGGGAGATACTCTTTAGTTTTCAACAAAATTTACAAAAATTAGATATTGTAAGGTTCCAAAAATAATCGGCTTTCGGGTCAGCACCGAAGTACTGACTACTGGGCTGGTGAATACCCTCGGGGACTAACAGTCCTCCAGCAGTGGCATCGACCCAGTGGTTACAAATAACTAAATACCGAAGTTACTGTGAATTTATTGTCTGCATATACGCATTCCGACAACTTATGTCTCTTCAGTGCAGATAAAATCGAAACGTTGGAAGACAATGAACTCAAAGATGTTTAAAAACTGATAGAGAACAAATAACCAATATGATCTAAATGTAAAGCAAAAACTCAGCTAAGGACAGAGCTTTGCACGAGGGAGATACTACTTAGTTTTGAAAAAATTTACAAAAATTTAGATATTGTAAGGTTCCAAAAATAATCGGCTTTCGGGTCAGCACCGAAGTACTGACTACTGGGCTGGTGAATACATTCGGGACTAACAGTACACCAGCAGAGGCATCGACCCAGTGGTTACAAATAACTAAATACCGAAGTTACTGTGAATTTATCTTCTGCATATGCGGATTTCGACAAGTTATGTCTCTTCATTGCAGATAAAATCTAAACGTTGGAAGACCATAAACTCAAAGATGTTTAAAATCTGATAGAGAACAAATAACCAATATGATCTCAATATAAAGCAAAAACTCAGCTAAGGACAGAGCTTTGCACTAGGGAGATACTCCTTAGTTTTCAACAAAACTTACAAAAAATTAGATATTGTAAGGTTCCAAAAATAATCGGCTTTCGGGTCAGCACTGAAGTACTGACTACTGGGCTGGTGAAAACGCTCGGGGGTTAACAGTCCAAGAGCAGTGGCATCGACTCAGTGGTTACAAATAACTAAATATCGAAGTTACCGTGAATTGATTGTCTGCATATGCGCATTCCGACAACTTATGTCTCTTCAGTGCAGATAAAATCTAAACGTTCTAAGACCATAAACTCAAAGATGTTTAAAAATTAATAGAGAACAAATAACCAATATGATGTAAAAGTAAAGGAAAGACTAAGCTAAGGACAGAGCTTTGCACGAGGGAGATACTCCTTAGTTCTCAACAAAATTTTAAAAAATTTAGATATTGTAAGGTTCCAGAAATAATCGGCTTTCGGGTCAGCACCGAAGTACTGACTACTGGGCTGGTGAATACCCTCGGGGAATAACAGTCCACCAGCAGTGGCATGAACCCGGTGGTTACAAATAACTTAATACCGAAGTTATAGTGAATTTATTTTCTGCATATGCGCATCTCGGCAACTTATGTCTCTTCAGTGCAGATAAAATCTAAACGTTGGAAGACCAAAACTCAAAGATGTTTAAAATCTGATAGAGAACAAATAACCAATATGATCTAAATATAAAGCAAAAACTAAGCTAAGGACAGAGCTTTGCACTAGGGAGATACTCCTTAGCTTTCAACAAAATTTACAAAAATTTAGATATTGTAAGGTTCCAAAAATAATCGGCTTTCGGGTCAGCACCGAAGTACTGACTACTGGGCTGGTGAATACATTCGGGGACTAACAGTCCACGAGCAATGGCATCGACCCAGTGGTTACAAATAACTAAATACCGAAGTTACTGTGAATTAAATGTCTGCATATGCGCATTTAAACATCTGATGTCTCTTCATTGCAGATAAAATCTAAACGTTGGAAGACCATAAACTCAATAACTCAATACCGAAGTTACTGTGAATTTATTTTCTGCATATGCACATTTCGACAACCTATGTCTCTTCAGTGCAGTTAAATCTAAACGTTGGAAGACCATAAACTCAAAGATGTTTAAAAACTAATAGAGAACAAATAACCAATATGATCTAAATGTAAAGCAAATACTCAGCTAAGGACGGACCTTTGCACGAGGGAGATACTACTTAGTTTTCAAAAAATTTACAAAAATTTAGATATTGTAAGGTTCCAAAAATAATCGGCTTTCGGGTCAGCACCGAAGTACTGACTACTGGGCTGGTGAATACCCTCGGGGACTAACAGTCCACCAGCAGAGGCATCGACCCAGTGGTTACAAATAACTAAATACCGAAGTTACTGTGACTGTATCTTCTGCATATGCGTATTTCGACAACTTATGTCTCTTCAGTGCAGATAAAATCTAAACGTTGGAAGACCATAAACTCAAAGATGTTTAAAAACTGATAATCAACAAATAACCAAGATGATCTAAATGTAAAGCAAAAACTCAGCTAAGGACAGAGCTTTGCACGAGGGAGATACTACTTAGTTTTCAAAAAATTTACAAAAATTTAGATATTGTAAGGTTCCAAAAATAATCGGCTTTCGGGTCAGCACCGAAGTACTGACTACTGGGCTGGTGAATACCCTCGGGGACTAACAGTCCACCAGCAG
>MJUU01037678.1:167872-179541 GCA_002080025.1 Modiolus philippinarum
TGCAGATAAAATCTAAACGTTGGAAGACCATAAACTCAAAGATGTTTAAAATCTGATAGAGAACAAATAACCAATATGATCTAAATATAAAGCAAAAACTCAGCTAAGGACACAGCTTTGCACTAGGGAGATACTCCTTAGTTTTCAAGAAAATTTACAAAAAATTAGATATTGTAAGGTTGCAAAAATAATCGGCTTTCGGGTCAGCACTGAAGTACTGACTTCTGGGCTGGTGAATACGCTCGGGGACTAACAGTCCACGAGCAATGGGATCGACCCAGTGGTTACAAATAACTTAATACCGAAGTAACTGTGAATTGATTGTCTGCATATACGCATTCCGACATCTTATGTCTCTTCAGTGCAGATAAAATCGAAACGTTGGAAGACCATGAACTCAAAGATGTTTAAAAACTGATAGAGAACAAATAACCAATATGATGTAAAAGTAAAGGAAAGACTAAGCTAAGGACAGAGCTTTGCACTAGGGAGATACTCCTTAGTTTTCAAGAAAATTTACAAAAAAATAGATATTGTAAGGTTCCAAAAATAATCGGCTTTCGGGTCAGCACTGAAGTACTGACTACCGGGCTGGTGAAAACGCTCGGGGACTAACAGTCCATGAGCAATGGCATCGACCCAGTGGTTACAAATAACTAAATACCGAAGTTACTGTGAATTTATTGTCTGCATATACGCATTCCGACATCTTATGTCTCTTCAGTGCAGATAAAATCGAAACGTTGGAAGACCATGAACTCAAAGATGTTTAAAAACTGATAGAGAACAAATAACCAATATGATCTAAATATAAAGCAAAAACTCAGCTAAGGACAGAGCTTTGCACTAGGGAGATACTCCTTAGTTTTCAACAAAATTTACAAAAAATTAGATATTGTAAGGTTCCAAAAATAATCGGCTTTCGGGTCAGCACTGAAGTACTGACTACTGGGCTGGTGAATACGCTCGAGGAATAACAGTCCACGAGCAGTGGCATCGACCCAGTGGTTACAAATAACTAAATACCGAAGTTACCGTGAATTGATTGTCTGCATATGCGCATTCCGACAACTTATGTCTCTTCAGTGCAAATAAAATCTAAACGTTCTAAGACCATAAACTCAAAGATGTTTAAAAACTGATAGAGAACAAATAACCAATATGATGTAAAAGTAAAGGAAAGACTTAGCTAAGGACAGAGCTTTGCACGAGGGAGATACTCCTTAGTTCTCAACAAAATTTTAAAAAATTTAGATATTGTAAGGTTCCAAAAATAATCGGCTTTCGGGTCAGCACCGAAGTACTGACTACTGGGCTGGTGAATAACCTCGGGGAATAACAGTCCACCAGCAGTGGCATGAACCCGGTGGTTACAAATAACTTAATACCGAAGTTATAGTGAATTTATTTTCTGCATATGCGCATCTCAACAACTTATGTCTCTTCAGTGCAGATAAAATCTAAACGTTGGAAGACCAAAACTCAAAGATGTTTAAAATCTGATGGAGAACAAATAACCAATATGATCGAAATATAAAGCAAAAACTCAGCTAAGGACAGAGCTTAGCACTAGGGAGATACTCCTTAGTTTTCAACAAAATTTACAAAAATTTAGATATTGTAAGGTTCCAAAAATAATCGGCTTTCGGGTCAGCACCGAAGTACTGACCATTGGGCTGGTAACTACCCTCGAGCACTAACAGTCCACCAGCAGTGGCATTGACCCAGTGGTTACAAATAACTAAATACCGAAGTTACTGTGAATTTATTGTCTGCATATGCGTATTTAAACATCTGATGTCTCTTCATTGCAGATAAAATCTAAACGTTGGAAGACCATAAACTCAATAACTCAATACCGAAGTTACTGTGAATTTATTTTCTGCATATGCACATTTCGACAACCTATGTCTCTTCAGTGCAGTTAAATCTAAACGTTGGAAGACCATAAACTCAAAGATGTTTAAAAACTAATAGAGAACAAATAACCAATATGATCTAAATATAAAGCAAAAACTCAGCTAAGGACAGAGCTTTGCACTAGGGAGATACTCCTTAGTTTTCAAGAAAATTCACAAAAAATTAGATATTGTAAGGTTCCAAAAATAATCGGCTTTCGGGTCAGCACTGAAGTACTGACTACTGGGCTGGTGAATACGCTCGGGGACTAACAGTCCACGAGAAATGGCATCGACCCAGTGGTTACAAATAACTAAATACCGAAGTTACTGTGAATTTATTGTCTGCATATACGCATTCCGACATCTTATGTCTCTTCAGTGCAGATAAAATCGAAACGTTGAAAGACCATGAACTCAAAGATGTTTAAAAACTGATAATCAACAAATAACCAAGATGATCTAAATGTAAAGCAAAAACTCAGCTAAGGACAGAGCTTTGCATGAGGGAGATACTACTTAGTTTTCAAAAAATTTACAAAAATTTAGATATTGTAAGGTTCCAAAAATAATCGGCTTTCGGGTCATCACCGAAGTACTGACTACTGGGCTGGTGAATACATTCATGGACTAACAGTCCACGAGCAATGGCATCGACCCAGTGGTTACAAATAACTAAATACCGAAGTTACTGTGAATTTATTGTCTGCATATACGCATTCCGACAACTTATGTCTCTTCAGTGCAGATAAAATCGAAACGTTGGAAGACCATGAACTCAAAGATGTTTAAAAACTGATAGAGAACAAATAACCAATATGATCTAAATGTAAAGCAAAAACTCAGCTGACAGAGCTTTGCACGAGGGAGATACTCCTTAGTTTTCAACAAAATTTACAAAAAATAGATATTGTAAGGTTCCAAAGATAATCGGGTTTCGGGTCAGCACTGAAGTACTGACTACTGGGCTGGTGAATACCCTCGGGGACTAACAGTCCACCAGTAGTGGCATCGACCCAGTGGTTACAAATAACTAAAAACCGAAGTTACTGTGAATTTATTGTCTGCATATGCGTATTTAGACAACTTATGTCTCTTCAGTGCAGTTAAATCTAAACGTTGGAAGACCACAAACTCAAAGATGTTTAAAAACTCATAGAGAACAAATAACCAATATGATCTAAATGTAAAGCAAAAACTCAGCTAAGGACAGAGCTTTGCACGAAGGAGATACTACTTAGTTTTCAAAAAATTTACACAATTTTAGATATTGTAAGGTTCCAAAAATAATCGGCTTTCGGGTCAGCACCGAATTACTGCTTACTGGGCTGTTAAATACCCCCGGGGACTAACAGTCCACCACCAGTGGCAACGACCAAGTGGTTACAAATAACTAAATACCGAAGTTACTGTGAATTTATTTTCTGCATATGCGCATTTCGACAACTTATGTCTCTTCAGTGCAGATAAAATATAAACGTTGGAAGATCATAAACTCAAAGATGTTTAAAAACTGATAGAGAACAAATAACCAATATGATCTAATGTAAAGTCAAAACTCAGCTAAGGACAGAGCTTTGCACGAGGGAGATACTCCTTAGTTTTCAACAAAATTTACAAAAATTTAGATATTGTGAGGTTCCGAAAATAATCGGCTTTCGGGCCGGTCAGCACCGAAGTACTGACTACTAGGCTGGTGAATACCCTAGGGGACTAACAGTCCACCAGCAATGGCATCGACCCAGTGGTTACAAATACCTCAATACCGTAGTCACTGTGAATTTATTTCCTGCATATGCGGATTTCGACAACTTATGTCTTTTCAGTGCAGATAAAATCTAAACGTTGGAAGACCATAAACTCAAAGATGTTTAAAATCTGATAGAGAACAAATAACCAGTATGATCTAAATATAAAGCCAAAACTCAGCTAAGGACAGAGCTTTGCACATTGTTGCACGAAGGAGATACTCCTTACTTTTCAACAAAACTTACAAACATTAAGATATGGTAAGGTTCCAAAAATAATCGGCTTTCGGGTCAGCACCGAAGTACTGACTATTGGGCTGGTGACTGCCCTCGGGAACTAACAGTCCACCAGCAGTGGCATCAACCCGGTGGTTACAAATAACTAAATACCGAAGTGACTGTGAATTTATTTTCTGCATGTGCACATTTCAACAACTTATGTCTCTTCAGTGCAGAAAAATCCAAACGTTGGAAGACCATCAACTCAAAGATTTTTAATACTGATAGAGAACAAATAACCAATATGATCTAAATGTAAAGCCAAACCTCAGCTAAGGACAGAGCTTTGCAGGACGCAGATACTCCCTTGTTTTCAACAAAATTTACAAATATTTAGATATTCTAAGGTTCAAAAAACTATCGGCTTTCGGGTCAGAACCGAGGTACTGACTACTGGGCTGGTGAATACTTTGCACGAGGGAGATACTCCTTAGTTTCAACAAAATTTACAAAAATTTAGATATTGTAAGGCTCGAAAAATAATCGGCTATCGATTTAGCACCGAATTACTGCTTACTGGGCTGGTGAATACCCTCGGGGTCTAACAGTCCACCAGCAGTGGCATCGACCCAGTGGTTACAAAAAATTAAATACCGAAGTTACTTTGAATTTATTTTCTGCATATGCGGATTTCGACAACTTATGTCTCTTCAGTGGAGAGAAAATTTAAACGTTTGAAGACTATAAACTCAAAGATGTTTTAAAATTGATGGAGAACCAATAACCAATATGATCGAAATGTAAAGCCAAAACTCAACTAACGACAGAGCTTTGCACGAGGGAGATACCGCTTAGCTTTCAACAAAATTTACAAAAATTTAGATATTGAAAGGGTCCAAAAATAACCGGGACAGCACCGATGTTCTGAATACTGGGCTGGTGAATACCCTCGGGGACTAACAGTCCACCAGCAGTGGCATAGAACCAGTGGTTAAAAATAACTAAATACCGAAGTTACTGTGAATTTATTTTCTGCATATGCGCATTTCGAAAACTTATGTCTCTTCAGTGCTGATAAAATCTAAACGTTGGAAGAAGATAAACTCAAAGATGTTTAAAAACTGATAGAGAAAAAATAACCAAGAGGAACTTAATGTAAAGCCAAAACTCAGCAAAGGACAGAGCTTTGCACCAGGGAGATACTCCTTAGTTTTCAACAAAATTTACAAAAAATTAGATATTGTAAGGTTCCAAAAATAAAAGGCTTTCGGGTCAGGACCGAAGTACGGACTTCTGGCTGGTGAATGCCCTCGGGGACTAACAGTCCACCAGCAGTGGCATCGAACCAGTGGTTACAAATAACTAAATACCGAAGTTACTTTGAATTTATTTTCTGCATATACGCATTTCGAAAACTTATGTCTCTTCGGTGCTGATAAAATCTAAACGTTGGATGAACATCAACTCAAAGATGTTTAAAAACTGATAGAGAACAAATAACCAATATTATCTAAATGTAAACCCAAAACTCAGCTAAGGATAGAGCTTTGCACGAAGGAGATACTCCTTAGTTTTCAAATAAATTTACAAAAATTTAGAGATTGTAAGGTTCCAAAAATAATCGGCTTTTGGGTCAGCACCGAAGTACTGACTACTGGGCTGGTGAATATCCTCGGGGACTAACAACAGTCTACCAGCAGTGACATCGACCCAGTGGTTACAAATAACTAAATACCGAAGTTAATGTGAATTTATTTCCTGCATATGCACATTTCGACAACGTATGTCTCTTCAGTGCAGAGAAAATCTAAACGTTGGAAGACCATAAAATCAAAGATCTTTAAAAACTGATAGAGAGCAAATAACCAATATGATCTAAATGTAAAGCCAAAACTCAGCTAAGGACAGAGCTTTGCACGAGGGAGATACTCCTTAGTTTTCAACAAAATTTACAAAAAAATAGATATTGTAAGGTTCCAAAAATAATCGGCTTTCGGGTCAGCAGCGAAGTACTGACTACTAGGCTGGTGACAACCCTCGGTGATTAACAGCCCACCAGCAGTGTCGTCGACCCAGTGGTTACAAATATCTAAATACCGAAGTTACTGTGAATTTATTTTCTGCATATGCGCATTTCGACAACTTATGTCTCTTCAGTGCAGATAAAATCTAAACGACTGAAGACCATCAACTCAAAGATGTTTAAAAACTGATAGAGAACAAATAACCAATATGATCTAAAAGTAAAGCCGAAACTCAGCTAAGGACGGAGCTTTGCACGGGGGAGATACTCCTTAGTTCTCAACAAAAGTTACAAATATTTAGATATTGTAAGGTTCCAAAAATTATCGGCTTTCGGGTCAGCACCGAAGTACTGACTACTGGCTGGTGAAGACCCTCGGGGACTAACAGTCCACCAACAATGGCATCGAACCAGTGGTTACAAATAACTAAATACCGAAGTTACTTTGAATTTATTTTCTGCATATGCTCATTTCGAAAACTTATGTCTCTTCAGTGCAGATAAAATCTAAACGTTGGAAGAAGATAAACTCAAAGATGTTTAAAAACTGATAGAGAACAAATATCCAATATGATCTAAATGTAAAGCCAAAACTCAGCTAACATGGCTAAGGACATAGCTTTGCACGAGGGAGATACTTTCCGAAATGGTCATACAGCTCATTAAAATTATTGCAGTTGGAATTAACATATGTGTTATGGTCTCATGTTCATTTACTCCATACTTACTACTGGGCTGGTGAATATCCTCGGGGACTAACAGCAGTCCACCAGCAGTGGCATCGACCCAGTGGTTACAAATAACTAAATACCAAAGCTAATGTGAATTTATTTTCTGCATATGCGCATTTCGACAACTTATGTCTCTTCAGTGCAGATAAATTCTAAATGTTGGAAGACCATAGACTCAAAGATGTTTAAAAACTGATACAGAACAAATTAAATAACCAATATGCTCTAAATGTAAAGGACAGAGCTTTGCACAAGGGAGATACTCCTTAGGTTTAAACAATATTTTTTAAAATGCAGATATTGTATGGTTCCAAAAATAATCGGCTTTAGGGTCAGCACCGAAGTACTGACTACTGGGCTGGTGAATACCCTCGGGAAGTAACAGTCCATCAGCAGTGGGATAGACCCAGTGGTTACAAATAACTAAATACCGAAGTTACTGTGAATTTATTTTCTGCATATGCGCATTTCGACAATCTATGTCTCTTCAGTGCAGACAAAATCTGAACGTTGGAAGACCATACACTCAAAGATTTTTAAGACTGATAGAGAACAAATAACCAATATGATCTAAATGTAAAGCCAAACCTCAGCTAAGGACAGAGCTTTGCATGAGGCAGATACTCCCTTGTTTTCAACAAAATTTACAAACATTTAGATATTGTAAGGTTCAAAAAAACTATCGGCTTTCGGGTCAGAACCGAGGTACTGACTACTGGGCTGGTGAATACCCTCGGGAACTTACAGTCCATCAGCAGTGGCTTCGACCCAGTGGTTACAAATAACTAAATACCGAAGTTACTGTGAATTTATTTTCTGCGTATGCGCATTTCGACAACTTATGTCTCTTCATTGCAGATAAAATCAAACGTTAGAAGACCATAAACTCAAAGATGTTTAAAAACTGATAGAGAACAAATAACCAATATGATCTAAATGTAAAGCAAAACCTCAGCTAAGGACAGAGCTTTGCACGAGGGAGATACTCCTTAGTTTTCAATAAAACACAAATTAAGATATTGTAAGATTCCAAAAAAAAAAAAAAAAAAAAAAAAAAAAAATCGGCTTTCGGGTCACCACCGAAGTACTGACTACTGGGCTGGTAAATACGCTTGGGGACTAACAGTCCGCCAGCAGTGGCATCGACCCAGTCGTTACAAATAACTAAATACCGACGTAACTGTGAAGTTATTTTCTGCATATGCGCATTTCGACAACTTATGTCTCTTCAGTGCAGATAAAATCTAAACCTTGGAAGACCATTAACTTAAAGATGTTTAAAAACTGATAGAGAACAAATAACCAATATGATCTAAATGTAAATCCAAAACTCAGCTAAGGACAGAGCTTAGCACGAGGGAGATACTCCTTAGTTTTCAAACAAATTTACAAAACTTTAGATATTGTAAGGTTCCAACAATAATCGGCTTTCGGATCAGCACCGAAGTACTGACTATTAGGCTGGTGAATACCCTCGGGGACTAACAGTCCACCAGCAGTGGCATCGACCCAGTGGTTACAAATAACTAAATACCGAAGTTACTGTGAATTTATTTTCTGCATATGCGCATTTCGACAACTTATGTCTCTTCAGTGCAGATAAAATCTAAACCTTGGAAGACCATTAACTTAAAGATATTTAAAAACTGATAGAGAACAAATAACCAATCTGATCTAAATGTAAATCCAAAACTCATCTAAGGACTGAGCTTTGCACGAGAGAGATACTCCTTAATTTTCAACAAAATTTACAAAAATTTCGATATTGTAAGGTTCCAAAAATAATCGGCTTTCGGGTCAGCACCGAAGTACTGACTACTGGGCTGTTGAATACCCTCGGGGACTTACAGTCCACCAGCAGTGGCATCGACCCAGTAGTCACAAATAACTAAATACCGAAGTGACTGTGAATTTATTTTCTGCATGTGCACATTTCGACAACTTATGTCTCTTCAGTGCAGAAAAATCCAAACGTTGGAAGACCATCAACTCAAAGATTTTTAATACTGATAGAGAACAAATAACCAATATGATCTAAATGTAAAGCCAAACCTCAGCTAAGGACAGAGCTTTGCACGAGGCAGATACTCCCTTGTTTTCAACAAAATTTACAAATATTTAGATATTCTATGTTCAAAAAACTATCGGCTTTCGGGTCAGAACCGAGGTACTGACTACTGGGCTGGTGAATACCCTCGGGAACTTACAGTCTATCAGCAGTGGCTTCGACCCAGTGGTTACAAATAACTAAATACCGAAGTTACTGTGAATTTATTTTCTGCATATGCGCATTTCGACAGCTTATGTCTCTTCAGTGCAGATAAAATCTAAACCTTGAAAGACAATCAACTCAAAGATGTTTAAAAACTGATAGAGAACAAATAACCAATATGATCTAAATGTAAAGCAAAAACTCAGCAAATGACAGAGCTTTGCACGAGGGAGATACTCATTAGTTTTCAATAAAACAAAAATTTAGATATTGTAAGATTCCAACAAAAAAAAAAATCAGCTTTCGGGTCACCACCGAAGTACTGACTACTGTGCTGGTAAATACCCTCGGGGACTAACAGTCCGCCAGCAGTGGCATCGACCCAGTGGTTACAAATAACTAAATACCGACGTAACTGTGAAGTTATTTTCTCCATATGCGCATTTCGACAACTTATGTCTCTTCAGTGCGGATAGAATCTAAACGTTGGAAGACCATAACTCTAAGATGTTTAAAAACTGATAAAGAACAAATAACCAATGTGATCTAAATGTTAAGAAAAAACTCAGCAAAGGACAGAACTTTGCACGAGGGAGATACTCCTTAGTTCTCAACAAAATTTACATAAATTTAGATAGTGTAAGGTCCCAAAAACAATCGGCTTTCGGATAAGCTCCGAAGTACTGACTACTGGGCTGGTGAATACCCTCGGGGACTAACAGTCCACCAGCAGTGGCATCGACCCAGTGGTTACAAAGAACTCAATACCGAAGTTACTGTGAATTTATTTTCTGCATGTGCACATTTCGACAACTTATGTCTCTTCAGTGCAGATAAAATCTAAACCTTGGAAGACCATTAACTTAAAGATGTTTAAAAATTGATAGAGAACAAATAACCAATATGATCTAAATGTAAAGCCAAAACTCAGCTAAGGACAGAGCTTTGAACGATGGAGATACTCCTTAGTTTTCAACAAAATTTACAAAAATTGAGATATTGTAAGGTTCCAAAAATAAGCTGCTTTCGGGTCAGCACCGAAGAACTGACTACTGAGCTGGTGAATATCCTCGAGGACTAGCAGTTCATCAGCAGTGGCATCGACCCAGTGGTTACAATTAACTAAATACCGAAGTTACTGTGAATTTATTTTCTGCACAAGCGCATTTCGACAACTTATGTCTCTTCAGTGCAGATAAAATCTAAACGTTGGAAGACCATGAACTCAAAGATGTTTAAAAACTGATAGAGAACAAATAACCAATATGATCTAAATGAAAAGGAAAAACTCAGCTAAGGACAGAGCTTTGCACGAGGGCGATACTCCTTAGTTTTCAACAAAATTTACAAAAATTGAGATATTGTAAGGTTCCAAAAATAATCGGCTTTGGGGTCAGCACTGAAGTACTGACTACTGGGCTGGTGAATACCCTCGGAGACTAACAGTCCACCAGCAGTGGCATCGACCCAGTGGTTACAAATAACTAAATACCGAAGTTACTGTGAATTTATTTTCTGCATGTGCACATTTCGACAACTTATGTCTCTTCAGTGCAGATAAATCCAAACGTTGGAAGACCATCAACTCAAAGATTTTTAAGACTGATAGAGAACAAATAACCAATATGATCTAAATGTAAAGCCAAACCTCAGCTAACGACAGAGCTTTGCACGAGAGAGATACTCCTTAGTTTTCAACAAAATTTACAAAAATTGAGATATTGTAAGGTTCCAAAAATAATCGGCTTTCGGGTCAGCACCGAAGTACTGACTACTGGGCTGTTGAATACCCTCGGGGTTTTACAGTCCACCAGCAGTGGCATCGACCCAGTGGTCACAAATAACTAAATACCGAAGTGACTGTGAATTTATTTTCTGCATGTGCACATTTCGACAACTTATGTCTCTTCAGTGCAGATAAATCCAAACGTTGGAAGACCATCAACTCAAAGATTTTTAAGACTGATAGAGAACAAATAACCAATATGATCTAAATGTAAAGCCAAACCTCAGCATAGGACAGAGCTTTGCACGAGGCAGATACTCCCTTGTTTTCAACAAAATTTACAAAAATTTAGATATTGTAAGGTTAAAAAACTATCGGCTTTCGGGTCAGAACCGAGGTACTGACTACTGGGCTGGTAAATACCCTCGGAGACTAACAGTCCACCAGCAGTGGCATCGACCCAGTGGTTACAAATAACTAAATACCGAAGTTACTGTGAATTTATTTTCTGCATATGCGCATTTCGACAACTTATGTCTCTTCATTGCACATAAAATCTAAACCTTGGAAGACAATCAACTCAAAGATGTTTCAAAACTGATAGAGAACAAATAACAAATATGATCTAAATGTAAAGCCAAACCTCAGCTAAGGACAGAGCTTTGCACGAGAGAGATACTCCTTAGTTTTCAACAAATTTTACAAAAATTGAGATATTGTAAGGTTCCAAGAATAATCGGCTTTCGGGTCAGCACTGAAGTACTGACTACTGGGCTGGTGAATACCCTCGGAGACTAACAGTCCACCAGCAGTGGCATCGACCCAGTGGTTACAAATAACTAAATACCGAAGTTACTGTGAATTTATTTTCTGCATATGCGCATTTCGACAACTTATGTCTCTTCATTGCACATAAAATCTAAACCTTGGAAGACAATCAACTCAAAGATGTTTCAAAACTGATAGAGAACAAATAACCAATATGATCTAAATGTAAAGCAAAAACTCAGCTAAGGACAGAGCTTTGCACGAGGGAGATACTCCTTAGTTTTCAATAACAAAAAATTTAGATATTGTAAGATTCAAAAAAAAAAAAAAAAAAAAAAAAAAAA
>MJUU01037678.1:180123-201170 GCA_002080025.1 Modiolus philippinarum
AATACCGAAGTTACTGTGAATTTATTTTCTGCATATGCGCATTTCGACAACTTATGTCTCTTCAGTGCAGATAAAATCTAAACCTTGGAAGACCATCAACTAAAAGATGTTTAAAAACTGATAAAGAACAAATAACCAATATGATCTAAATGTAAAGCCAAAACTCAGCTAAGGACAGAGATTTGCACGAGGGAGATACTCCTTAGTTTTCAGCAAAATTTACAAAAATTTAGATATTGTAAGGTTCGAAAAATAATCGGCTTTCGGGTCAGCACCGAAGTACTGACTACTGGGCTGGTGAATATCCTCGGGGACTAACAGTACACCAGCACTGGCATCGACCCAGTGGTTACAAATAAGTAAATACCGAAGTTACTGTGAATTTATTTTCCGCATATGCGCATAACGACAACATATGTCTGTTAAGGTGTCTGCAGGGTATTAATTTCCTATTATAGAATTTTGTAAAATTTTCTGTGTAGATACATAACTGTATTATTGTTCAAAATGTAAAATAAAATTTTGGGGTCACCGTGCATTTAAGCGCAAAATCTGAAATTGAAAATTTCAGGATTTCACATAGAAATGATAGGGAATATGATCATATTGGAGGATAGTTTGAAAAAAACTATTATAGGATTTTTTCATACTTTGCATATGTTTAAATATCATTATGTAGTTTACATATAAAAAATAAAAATTAGGGGTCACCGTTGAAATAAGAGAGAAAAATTGCAAAATGTTAATTTCTCTAGTGATATCTTTGTTAAAATATTTTATGAAATTATCTCCCTTGAAGAATTTCTGTGTTCTGTAAATCCAGCAACAGATTTAAAGCTCATGTGTTTTAGCTAACGTTTCTCTAACGAAAAATGTTATAAAAATGATTAGGAATATAAATTTTAAATACATTTGAACTTTCTTACATTTAAAATAACTATTTTGTTAAATTTCTTAATGAATGAAACCTAAATGAACAATTATTAGACAAAAATGGCGGAATAATACCACTGAGACACCTTAAGTGCAGATAAAATCTAAACGTTGGAAGACCATAACCTCAAAGATGTTTAAAAATTGATAGAGAACAAATAACCAATATGATCTAAATGTAAAAGAAAAACCCAGCTAAGGACAGAGCTTTGCAGGAGGGCGATACGTCTTGGTTTTCAACAAAATTTACAAAAATTGAATTATTGTAAGGTTCCAAAAATAATCGGCTTTCGGGTCAGCACCGAAGTACTGACTACTGGGCTGGTGAATACCCTCGGAGACTAACAGTCCAACAGCGGTGGCATCGACCCAGTGGTTACAAATAACTAAATACCGGAGTTACTGTGAATTGATTTTCTGATAATGCGCATTTCGACAACTTATGTCTCTTCAGTGCAGATAAAATCTAAACGTTGGAAGACCATAAACTCAAAGATGTTTAAAAACTGATTTGGAGAACAAATAACCAATATGATCGAAATGGAAAGCCAAAACTCAGCTTAGGACAGAGCTATGCACGAGGAAGATACTCTGCATATGCATATGCCCATTTCGACAACTTATGGCTCTTCAGTGCAGATAAAATCTAAACGTTGGAAGACCATAAACTCAAAGACGTTTAAAAATGATAAGGAACTTATAACAAATATGATCTAAATGAAAAGCCAAAACTCAGCTAAGGACAGAGCTTTGCACGAGAGAGATACTTTGTAGTTTTCAACAAAATTTATAAACATTTAGATATTGTAAGGTTCCAAAAATAACCTGTTTTCTAGTCAGCACCGAGGTTCTGACTACTGGGCTGGTGTACACCCTCGGGGACTAACATACAACCAGCAGTGACATCCACCAAGTGGTTACAAATAACTAAATACCTAAGTTACTATGAATTTCGACAACTTATGTCTCTTCAGTGCGAATAAAATATAAACGTTGATAGACCATAAACTCAAAGATGTTTAAAAACTGATATAGAGAACCAATCACCAATATGATCGAAATGTAAAGCCAAAACCCAGCTAAGGACAGAGCCTTGCACGAGGGAGATACTCCTTAGTTATTAACAAAATTTACTAAAATTTAGATATTGTAAGGTTCCAAAAATAATCGGCTTTCGGGTCAGCACCGAAGTACTGAATACTGGGCTGGTGAATATCCTGGGGGACTAGCAGTCCACCAGCAGTGGCATCGACCCGGTGGTTACAAAAAACTAAATACTGAAGTTACTGTGAATTTATTTTCTGCATATGCGCATATCGACAACTTATGCTTCTTCAGTGCAGATAAAATCTAACCGTTGGAAGACCATTTACTCAAAAACTGAAAGAGAACAAATAACCAATATGAGCTAAATGTAAAGCCAAAATTAAGCTAAGGACAGAGCTTTGCACGAGGGAGATACTCCTTAGTTGTCAACAAAATTTACAAAAATTGAGATATTGTAAGGTTCCAAAAATAATCGGCTTTCGGGTCAGCACCGAAGTACTGACTACTGGGGTGGTGAATACCCTCGGCGACTAACAGTCCACCAGCAGTGGCATCGACCCAGTGGTTACAAATAACTAAATACCGAAGTTACTGTGAATTTATTTACTGCATATGCGGATTTCGACAACTTATGTCTCTTCAGTGCAGATAACATCTAAACGTTGGAGGACCAGAAACTCAAAGATGTTTAAAAACTGATAGAGAACAAATAACCAATATGATCTAAATATAAAGCCAAAACCCAGCTAAGGACAGAGCCTTGCACGAGGGAGATACTCCTTAGTTATCAACAAAATTTACTAAAATTTAGATATTGTAAGGTGAAAAAAATAATCGGCTTTCGGGTCAGCACCGAAGTACTAGCTACTGGGCTGGTGAATACCCTCGGGAACTAACAGTCCACCAGCAGTGGCATCGACCCAGTGGTTACAAAAAACTAAATACCGAAAATACTGTGAATTTATTTACTGCATATGCGCATTTCGACAACTTATGTCTCTTCAGTGCAGATAAAATCTAAACGTTGGAAGACCATAAACTCAAAGATGTTTAAAAACTGATAGAGAAGAAATAACCAATATGATCTAAATGTAAGGCCAAAACTCAGCTTAGGACAGAGCTTTGCACGAGGGAGATACTCCTTAGTTTTCAACAAAATTTACAAAAATTGAGATATTGTAAGATTCCAAAAAATAATCGGCTTTCGGGTCAACACCGAGTACTGACTACTGGGCTGGTGAATACCCTCGGGGACTAACAATCCACCAGCAGTGGCATCGACCCAGTGGTTACAAATAACTAAATACCGAAGTTCCTGTGAATTTATGTTATATTTTGCTAAATCAAAGAGTATGTAGCACGTATTACGAAAAAATTGCACGAAATGGTGAATTACACAGCCACAATTTTTAAAGACTTATCATTTTGTCGATTTCATGAAATTCTGATATTTTGTCCTTCTAATTATATAATAATGAGCTACTCAAAAATGGCAAAAGCAATATAGGTCATTGATTTAGTTTAAGAGTAAATCATAAAAATACGCAACTTTTAACAAATCTCCCGTCGGTAACCCGCATAAAGTCCGCAAAATCGGAAGGCACAAATTACTTTTCCTCAAAAACAATGGGAATTACTTTGTGACGTTGTCATATGTGGTTTTAAAGTCTATGAAAACTGCAAGTTCCGGCTCCGGTTTTTGTCATGTTAACTTCCGGCGTGAGAATTGCAAGTTCCGGAAATACGAAATGTGCGGGAAACCTCTGTTTTACTGCGATGTGACATCTCACATTATTTTTCGAAACATTAAATTTTCTTAATTAAAAGAAGCACTGTTGGACTCAATTTTAATTCAACAAAACTTAAACTAAGTGCTCACTCTCCAGCTATTGAAACAGGCAGATAGAGCAGGCCCTTCATTCCGGCAGATCAAAGATTCTGCAATTTTTGGAAAATATGGTTGAAAACGAATTACACTTTATTTTTTACTGTACTGGGCTATCACATATTAGGGGGAAATATGCTAATCTTTTTGAAAATAGAAAAATATTACCATATGAAGAAGTCATAAAAATTATTTTAAATCCAAAAAACCTACAAGAAGCTAAAAACATTTGTACATTTTTAAAAGAAACGTTTTCAAGTAGGGAAATAGAGTTAAAAAACTTGTAGTTAGAATCTTCCTCAGATACTAAATAATATGTTATACATATTAAGCATACATGTATATGTCATACTTTATTACTCTGAATACTTTTTTCTTTAATTTTTTGTTATTGTATTCTTCCTTTCTTTTTTACTTTGGATTACATACCATATGTCATGTATAAACTGTGCTTATGTCCAATAAAATTATTTGATTTGATTTGATTAATTTTCTTTCAGATTTAATTATGTATGTAAGTGATTGTACTTTAGCGAAAATGAAAGTACATCACGTTTGTCAGTAGTGATTTCATCAGGGAAGAAAAAAATGCATGGAAGAAATTTTATTTTAGCTTATAGAACTTTTGTATTTCTATAGAAATATGTAAATATGGCTCAAACTTTTTGATTGATATAAAAGTTGCAATGAAAAATAATGACCCTCAATGGTTAGATCTATTGGTTTACTTGAGACTAGCAAATTTCATAACTATGATAAAATTCTGCTGAAGAATTCTGACCATATTATTTGTTAGTTGGTTGGGTCATAGAATGCCATTCTGACCTTATGCTTGCAGATTTCATGGCTGTTGACATACTCGATATTCATAATTATGACAATTTTTGGCTATCTGTGCTTAGGTTGAGACATTAAATGTCATTCTGACCTCATGCTTGCATATTTCATGGCTGTGGAAGTAGTTGCAATTAATAATTTTGAACAATTATGGCTATTTATGGTCAGGTTGGGTCATAAAATGCCTTTCTGACCTTATGCCTGCAGATTTCATGGCTATGGAAATAGTTGCGATTAATAATTATGATCATTTAAATATGGCTATCTACGGTCAGGTTGGGTCATTTAATGGCTATGGAAATAGTTTCAATTAATAATTTTGATCAATTATGGCTATCTATGGTCAGGTTGGGTCATAAAATGCCTTTCTGACCTTATGCTTGCAGATTTTATGGCTATGGAAATAGTTGTGATTAATAATTTGATCAATTATGGCTATCTATTGTCAGGTTGGGTCATAAGATGTCATTCTGACCTCATGCTTGCAGATTTCATGGCTGTGGAAATAGTTGCGATTAAAAATTATGATCAATTATGGCTATCTTTGGTCAAGTTGGGTCATTAAATATCATTCTGACCTCATGCTAGCAGATTTCATTGTTGTGGAAATAGTTGCGATTAAAAATTATGATCAATTATGGCTATCTACGGTCAGGTTGGGTAATAAAATGCTTTTCTGACCTTATGCTTGCAGATTTCATGATTGTGGAAATAGTTGCGATTAATAATTTTGATCAATTATGGCTATCTATGGTCAAGTTGGGTGATAACTTATAATTCTGACCTCATGCTTGCAGATTTCATAGCTGTGGAAAAAGTTGTGATTTTAATAATGATCAGTTATGACTATCTTTGGTCAAGTTGGGTCATAAAATGTGACTAATTAAGCTCTCTGTAGGTTTGTTTGTAATAATGTCTTTAGCTTTTACCAAAACATTACTAACCATAAAATACTGTAACATAGAGTCACAGGATTTCAAGAAAATAGAAAGATATAAAAATGTATAATATATAATTTATTCAATAATGATTTGAAATATAAAAAAAAAACTACAAACAATTTCTTAATTTGCATTCATTTTAATTTTACAAAGAGATACACAGACCCCTCCCCCCCCACACACACACACACAAGTAAAAACAAAACATAAATTCCGTCCTGTTAATGTGTCTCTGTCTACTGATTGTTAAAGAGTGCATACATTTTGTTTTTTTTAATAATGTTGTAACTCCATATTTTACAGTCAATTTACTTCAAAACTTAATCGATCCCCGCTAACTCGGTCGGCAACTTCTTTTCTCGATAGATCTAAAGGCTAATTATTGCATATTTTAACAGTTTAATACATATTTTATTCGTATAATCCTATTCTAATGTTAAATTCTATATAATGAACGCATATTTTTAAATATTTCGGCCATACATCGTATACTTTAAATTCTCATAGACTTCAAATTCTCAAAAACCTCCGTATGAAATCTGCGAGTACATGACCAAAACCGGAACCGGAACTTGCAGTTTTCATAGACTTTAAAATCGCATACGACAACGTTACAGATATCGACTTCATATGTCTTCTTCTGTGTTTTCTATTATCTCCCCTGAAACTATTGGATATGCCATTAAATAGAAAGAAAAGCGGCTGTATCAAGCCAAAAACATCACTTTTTAATTTTTTAATCATAAAACTAAACAAAAAATTCCGGATGGTCATTTCGACAATTTATGTCTCTTCAGTGCAGATAGAGGCAAAAAAAACCCACAAAATTTCAGCTCTAATTCAAACCTCTTTTGGGTTCTTATTTTAGACCTTTACAGACTGCACTATAGTCTTTATGGAAAATATTCCACAGTATAAATTACACAAAATATATAAAAGTTCCCCATAACGTTCCTACCAGTTTCTTCCTTGCGGGGATATTCATGGCTAACGTTACTAAGAGTTTCACAACGTCACAAATATCACAGCACAGTTAAGGTAGCTTTCAGAGGTATACGTTAAGGGGAAGTAACTCTGTAAGATATGAATAATCATCAGCTTAAAGCAGACGTCATCATGGCGCGAACTCCATTTTGAATTGTCCTTTTTCATTTAAAGAATGCATAAAATAGTGATGCACACTATTTAAGAAGATGTATTGATGCTTTACTTTAGGACATCAATGGTGAAATGGGTTTGAAAATTTGTATGGTATTACTTGTATATTAGTCATTATAGAGTTCGTTCATACGTTATGAGAAGGCGGGGCTTTGTTTCCTTATTTGAAAATCTGCGTTGACCAGGAGCTTTAATCTCAATCGATTGAGGAAGTAAACACTGACTGTCTATTGTCGATGGAATGGCAGGTAAAATCACATGAAAATACAAGTATCTCAAGTTTATAATGAACTTCAAATGAAATATATTGCAAGGTGAACATGAAAGAGAAGGTCTCTGTGCTAGGAAGCAATGACAAGCAGAAATCTGACGACCTTAAACAAAAAAGGGGGGGGTCCCACGTGTTCGTTGGTCGTCTCCATTCTCAAGTGGACAAAGTGAGAACACGGTCTTGTCATTAACAGTAAGAAAATAGCAGTTCTACATAACTGCGAGACGTGTTATGTCTGACCTCTTGTGGACTTGGAAGTAATAATAAGTTGACAAAGTTCAAGAGTCAAGTACAAAATGTTCATCACATGTACACATATACACTGCAGTGTAGAGTACAGTTCCAACTAGTTTCACTGGTAGTAAAAATACTTATTTTCAGTAATTAAGGAACATGCTCTCTGGTTACATTGACTTTCTAACTGAAAGAACCACGATGGAAAGAAGAAGAAGGTACTGAAGCGTGGTTGTTGTGTTTGAAGAGTCATACATACAATTAGTATATGATAAGTCTTGTTGGGGGGTGGGGGGAACTTCCATAATTTTGGTAAACGGGGATGTTCCAAAAATTCTGGTATGGTTTATTTGCATGAAATATATAAAATCTGGTATGTTTTTAAACAAATTGTGTATAAACTAGCATGTAGAAATATAGGATCATCTCATTAGTCAGACACTCATTAATCCGACACTCGTTAGTCCGACACTTATTAGTCCGCCACTCATTAGTCAGACACTCACTATTAGTAAAATTCAACACCATCATTTCTTCCCTTGTCCAAATAAAATATTGGATCGGTTTCCAGCAGTCTGATGTTAGGAAAACATATTCGAAGATCTTCTTAGTTCTTCTCAGAAACTACGAGTTCAATTAAAACCAAACATAGTCACAATAGTCCGTAGATGGTCCCATCCAAAAAAGGTATCCGACAGGTTCGTACCTCATCCAAGATGGCTGGAAGCGGGGAACATAGTTTTAACATCGGGCCCTATGGAAAATACATTCAATTTCTCGGAAACTACTAGTCCAGTTGACACCAAACTTAGCCATAATGGTTCTTAGATGGTCCCATCCAAAAAAAGGTATCCAAAATGGCTGCCAGCGGGGAACATAGTTTGAACATTGGACCCTATGAATTTGAACGGGAACCCCTATCCAAATTTTTATTTTAATTGTGGTCTGATATGGGTCGTAATGGATGGAGCTCTCGTTTGCCATGGAAACCAGACCAGAACACTAAAATTTTAGAAAAAAAATATTCTTCTAAAATTTTATTTGTGATTTCAGCACTATGTTTTTTTTGTATATTTTTTCACATCACTATAATTTAGGTGACGCCTTCAGTCTCCGACATGTAGTTTACCCATTTAATTAAGTTTTGTAATGTTGTTTTTTTGTAAATAGTATATTGTTTTATTATATATTTTGTTGTTTTGAAAAAGACTCCTACAATGTCTAGGATGACAACTGTTTTCAGTAGCGTAGCTAGACCGTAAACGATGTTGAAGCCCAAATTGCGGCAGGGAGTCTTGGGGCCGCTAAAGGCCCCCAGTGGGTCCAGGGCAAAGCCCTGGTGGGGGCTGGGGGCGAGGCCCCCGGAAGCTCCTGCGTTTTAAGTGTTTTGAGAGGTGGAATTAGAATGAAAAATGTTGAATCTCCTACTGAAAATTATTTGATATTTTCATAGCTACAATATTTAACTAATAGCAGCAGGAAATCCAGTGGTATGAAATTATCTCCCTTCTAGAAAAGCCCTCCTGTGTTCATAACGAATTCGGAACAAATTTAGAGCATGGCGACGAAAATAAACAATCGACAAAATGTCAAGATTTTCAAAGAAATAAACAAATACTGTGAAAGTACAATTGTTCGTGGTGTTCCAATTTTCGTGGATTTCGTGGTTCTCTTAAACCACGAAATAAAGTTCCCAGCGAAATGCACTTTTCCCTAGTGTTTCAATACAAAAAACTCGAAACCACGAATTTAAGTACGCACGAAATAGTGATATTTATGAAAACCACGAAAATTGATGTCCACGAATAAAAGTACATCCACAGTACAATATTTAGTGAAAACGTCATTCAATTCCCAGATCTTTACTTTATAGTTAAAAAGTGATTAAAATTGCCTCCAAGAAGAGGTAATATGCGAATTCCTTACATTATTCACCTTCGTGATAAAAATATTCAATGGACAAACTGGTCAAAATCAATTGCTATAGGGCGTTAAAATTCATGTACCCAGACAAGATGGTATGTACAAAAAGATTTTTAACATACTATTATAGGTCAATTTAGTGACGATTCTTGCATAAGAAACATTGAGATCCAAAAGTCGTTCTATGCTACTAGGCAAAATCATATTGTCTCGAAACAGCGCCATTTTCCTTTTATACCTACGATCTCAAAGGGTAATCATCAAGACAAGAGTTTATTGGTTCAATGAAGGAAAAGGGTGTGCCTTCAGTTAAAGTCCATTCAAAGACCCCACGTGCTTAGTGAGTAAAAATCGATTTTGTTTATGTAAACTAGACTGTTGCGAGGTAGAAATGGTCGTTTTATATACTTTATTTCGTCGAAACCATTGCGTATACCCAGTCCAAAATATGCTAATGAATCGAAAATTATGTAATTGCTAAGTATATTTTTTCTTGAAAATTTTCGTTATAAAGAAATTATAAAGAAATATCTAAATTCAATACTCTTTGGAACCAGGTATATTTCGGGAAATCTCATTTTTCTTAAAAAAAATTTGCCAGATATATCAAAATTTTAAAAAAATATCATTTGTCAATATCAATATACGTCACATGAACACAACAGACTATAAATTTCAAGTTATAAGTAATTTTTATCAGGTCTTAACAACGCGTTACACATTGCATTCTACATTTCTATCTTTTCTAAACGAGAGTTCATATTCTATTGTTTAAATACCACCGGATTTCAGACTGAGTATAGAACTATATCAGTATAGAAGTGACAGGCCAGGATGAAATACATACAATGTGATCCAAACAACACACAAGGGCCACATTATAACGTATCTTTTGATACGGTTTTTTTTTTTAACCAGGGATTCTCTAGAATGGTCCATATCAGTTGGCAAGAACGTCCTGTTCTACCAAGTAAGGTTCAGAAAGTAAATATTTTTTATCAAAAAATAGGAAGCGGGATCTGAAAACAGTGGTGGAGGGCGACAAACAATAAGAGAAAACAGAGATGTCATTCTAATAAAATTATGAAGTATAAGATAAGTATATGATTTGCTCATCATATGTTGTAAAATTTTGACATGAAGTAATTCCGTAGAGTCGGGACTAAGTAATAACTCAATTTTTCATTCGATATGCACTAAACACCCGGACAAACTGCACTGTGGGATTATGTGAGTGTTGTCACACGCACATTCATCCCACTAGCCGGATCTTTTTTTTTTTAACATTTCAAGTCAAATTATTTTAAATATTACTTTTGTAGAATTGACATAATCAAACGGTAGAATAATGATTTTACAACCTATACTAATTATTGTATTATGACATGAGGGAGGGAGATGGGTGTGCTCCGATGATATATCACGGGGTACAGTTATCTAAAGCGCAAATTTCTCAGAATCTGAGAGAATATTTTTGTAAATTCATTTTATGTTGGTTGAAATTGTATCTTTGACTAGTTCTGTTTAGGATTACTATCAATTTACCTTTTCAATATTGATAATTTAGAATACCTTGACAGAAAATTAAATTTTGGATCTTCCCATTTTGTTGTTAAAAGTTAAATTGTTTGAACTTTAACATCAAGTTAATTCAAATCTTCAATAGAAAGCTGTCCAGTGTCAGGGTAGATAGGATCGTGCTGCGAGTTTGTCGGCGAGGAAATAATCGTAGGGCTTCTTTGTAAATTATCACTTGTTTTATTGCTACTACTCGCATTGGAGTCTTCATTTGATGTAGCTTTAGACTCAGTAGATTCGGTAGAAGACTTTCTGGCAAAACAACTATCAATATCAAAGTAAGTGAGAACCGAAGATTCGTCTGCTAGGGGGCAAATCATGTGTGACGGAGGGAAACAGGTTGTTGTAATCATATTCAGATAAACTTTCTCTCTCTCTCGTTCTTTTTTATTTTATTATTATTATTTTGTTTTGGACAAAACGATGTTGAAACCTTGGCTTCCGGGCTTCCGACTAGCTACGTCACTGGCTTTCTTAACAATGGGGTCAAATATTTAGCTATGTTCTTTATTAGCACCTGCGTTTTTTGTCTGAACCTATTGAAATGAATAAATTCTGCAAAGGACCTATACATTAAGTTAAATTTGCTTGATTAGTTTCAGAGATGATGATTATAGGGATTGTTATCTCATTCCTGGATCCGATTTTAAACTACATTGTATGTTCTGCACTGGAGGCCATGCTTTTTGTCAGATCAAAATGAAATGAGCAATTTTTGTTAAGTACCTTCCATACATCCTGACTGTAAGGATTGGTTGAATTTGCTTCAGTAGCTTCAGAGCAGAAAATAAAAATGTGATTTTCCCTTAGGGTCCAATGTTAAACTTTGTTCAGTGTTGGCAGCCATGTTTTTTATGGGATCGGAAACTTTTCGGCAATCTATGTGGAGGACCTTCCATACACCATTCCTGTAAAGTTTGGTTCAATTTGTTTCAGTAGCTTCAGAGGAGATAGCAAATATATGCTGTTCCCATAGGGACCCATGTTAAACTATGTTCTGCGCTGGCTGCCATGTTTTTTTTAGGGGATCGGAAAAATTTCGGTAATCTGCATAAACGACCTTCCGTACATCTTTCCTGTAAAGTGTGGTTCAATTTGCTTCAGTAGCTTCAGAGGAGATAGTAAATATATGCTTTTCCCATAGGGTCCAATATTAAACTATGTTTTGCGCTGGCGGCCATGTTTTTCAGCGGAACGGATAATTTTCGGCAATCTACATAAAGGACCTTCCATACATCATTACTGTAAAATTTGTTCAATTTGCTTTAGTAGCTTTAGAGGAGATAACAAATATATGCCTTTTCCATAGGGTCCCATGTTGTACTATGATCTGCGCTGGCGGCCATGTTTTTTGGCGGATCAGAAAAATTTCGGCAATCTAAGTAAAGGACCTTCCATACATCATTCCTGTAAGGTTTGATTCAGTTTTGTTCAGTTGTTTCAGAAGAGATAGCCAAAATGTGCATTTTCCAATAGGGTCCCATGTTAAACTATGTTTGACCCTGGTGGCCATGTTTTTCGGTGGATCGGAAAAATTTCGGCAATCTTTGTGAAGGACCTACCACACATCATTCCTGTAAAGTCTGGCTGAAATTGGTTCAGTGGTTTCAGAGAAGATAGTCAAAATGTGAAAAGTTAACGGATGACGACGACGAAAACGGACGACGGACGCCTAGTGATGGCAAAAGCTCACCTGGCCTTTGGCCAAGTGAGCTAAGAAGAATTTTTAAATGCTGTGATTTAAATCAATTACAAAACGAAACTCATTTCGTTTTTGAATGTCTAAAGTATAACCTTAGTACATGTAGACATGAATTTTATGTTAATACTTTTGAAAACAATTATAATAGTAATCATATTACAAATATTGTTTATCCATATACAAAGATGAGCATAGAATAATATTCAATGCCTGAGTCATCAACAACAATCAAGACTAGACGCACACATCAGTGTTAGCAAAATGAAAGGAACTGTCCTTGAACAACTGAATAAACCTTTGAAATAAGATGTGTGTATGACTGAGTGACCAGATCACAACCTTAAGTTAGACATGTTAGATAACAGTAAGACCTCATGTACAAGTATTCCTTGTTGGAAGTGTAGACCAGGTAGACTGGCTTAGGTTTGATTTCTGTAGAATCTCATGTGCAAGTATCCCTGTCATATAGTGTTGGCTCAAAATAGACCAATGCTGGCTAGATTTCGATAGGATCTTGTGTACAAGAATTCATTGTCATGTAAAAAGACCGACGACTGCTTCATACCATATTTAAGAACTATCTGTATCTAAACATATTAATACAAAAAAGTTTCGATATATTTTAATATCGCTATACTACTTAATTACATGTATATTGTATATACAATCTAATTACTTAAGAAAAAATCAAATCGCTTAAGCATACAAACTTTACAAGAAAATATAAATTTCAACAAAAAACAAACAATGTATCATAGTTTGGCTTCTTGGGGCTACTCAGTTCTAACAGCTTATCCATACAGTATCGTACACTGATAAAACACAACCTATTATATTCAAGACCCTGAGGTAGAGCCCTTCAGGTGTAAATAAATTGACTGTTCAGAAAACCTGTGTTGATCATCAGGTGACCTGAGGTAGAGCCCGTCAGGTAAAAATATGATTTTTAGACTAATTATGAAACCTGTGATGATTCAGCAGATGATAAGAATATAGGATTAATTTGCCTGTGGTAGAACCCAGCAAGCAAAATAACCCCTTAGAATGTACCACATGCATGTTGAATGATAGGAGATATAGTGTTAAGTCACCTGAGGTAGAACCCAGCAGGTGAAATAACCCTCTGTTGTTCTCCCAATAAACTTTGTAACATAAAGTATAATTGACTTAAGTACCTCACATAACAATCTGAAGACCACCTCCGAGTGTTTTTATAACATGGTCTTCAACCCCGCAAGCTGCAGCTGACGTAGCAGCTCCTATACGGAAGGGGTGTTCACTAAATCTTTTATTATCATAACCTATTCTTCCCAACAAAGTCCGTAGGAACCCTAAAAAAGTATCTCTACTAAGTGGAGATAAGTTAAACTCATCTTCTATGAATAAAGGGGAGCTTTCCTTGGCTCCTATCTTCAACCTTACACTTATATAATCATACATCGTAGACACTGGTTTGAAATGATCATTTTCAAAAATTGAAATATTAACTCTCTTTTGAAAGGGGTCACATTTAGAAGACCGCAATTTGAGTATATAGAAATCATGTTCTTTATCGAAGACAATATCATTTATTTTAAGCATGAAAATGTTCTCTTTACTAGGATTCACTGTGAATTCCCCACATCTAAGAAAACCAAAGAAAGCCATGGTGTAAATGCATTTCATCATTAGGCCCGAAAAAGGTGAAAATCCACCAAATGAGAGAGCAGAACACATCTTATCTGGAATCTCAACAGTCAATGGGAGCCCCTCACACTTTAAATTACTTTGTGATTTTTTAATGCCTCTCAAAATTATCGGATGTCTAGGATTATTCGCCACTATTCCTCTAAAACTTAAATAAAAGTGGCGTATACCTGCTAGATACAAATTGATGGTGTCATATTTCAGATTGAGATTGTTCCGACAATGCGTCACATATAATAATAAATGCTCCTCCTCGATGGGGGACCATGAGGTTCATTCATACTTGTCATACCGTTTAATGCCAAAAATCTCTGAAAGCACCTGAATGCTGTAGAATAAGTGGTTTTTGTAGTTTTACTAAGAGAGGCTTCCCACAATTCGTCTAACTGAACCTTTATTCCATCATCAATTGTGCTGCAGAGAGGCATGGAATTGGAAGGATGCTTGCGTTTGGGGCCAGTTTCCTGAATTTATCCTCCTGGTAACGAGAAATAGAATCAGAAATACAATTTTAACACCAGGGATATGTCTAGAATGAATAACAAAACTATGCTTAGCAGAATGATAAGTAAGTGTTCTCATAAGTTTCATTATACTAGGTACCTTTGACCTGCCCTTGGTAATAATTTCAATTGTAGAAAGATTATCACAATGAAATAATATTTTTTTTCCTACACCAGGTATGACCCCAAAAAACACAGGCCATTACGATGGGATATAGCTAAAAAAATGCAATAGAAGTTTGCTCTCTGAGGATTACAGCAGGGAAATCTCCCTGAAACCATTGGTTCTCATAAAAACCTCCAAAAGATGTCATTGTAGCATCTGTATATAGTGAATATCAGCCGCATTTACAATATCATCATTTATAAAGAATGATACACCATTCCAATTTCTTAAAAATCTAGACCACATAGCTAAATAACTAAATACCGAAGTTACTGTGAATTTAATTTCTGCATAGGCGCATTTCGACAACTTATGTCTCTTCAGTGCAGATAAAATCTAAACGTTTGGAAGACCATAATTCAAAGATATGTAAAAACTGATAGAGAACAAATAACCAATATGATCTAAATGTAAAGCCAAAATCAGCTAAGGACAGAGCTTTGCATGAGGGAGATACTCCTTAGTTTTTTAACAAAATTTACAAAAATTTAGATATTGTAAGGATCTAAACAGAATCGGCTTTCGGGTCAGCACCGAAGTACTGACTACTGGGCTGGTGAATACCCTCGGGGACTAAAAGTCCACCAGCAGTGGCATCGACCCAGTGGTAACAAATAACTAAATACCGAAGTTACTGTGAATTTAATTTCTGCATATGCGCATTTCGACAACTTATGTCTCTTCAGTGCAGATAAAATCTAAACATTTGGAAGACCATATTTCAAAGATATGTAAAAACTGATAGAGAACAAATAACCAATATGATCTAAATGTAAAGCCAAAATCAGCTAAGGACAGAGCTTTGCATGAGGGAGATACTCCTTAGTTTTTTAACAAAATTTACAAAAATTTAGATATTGTAAGGTTCCAAACAGAATCGGCTTTCGGGTCAGCACCGAAGTACTGACTACTGGGCTGGTGAATACCCTCGGGGACTAAAAGTCCACCAGCAGTGGCATCGACCCAGTGGTAACAAATAACTAAATACCGAAGTTACTGTGAATTTAATTTCTGCATATGCGCATTTCGACAACTTATGTCTCTTCAGTGCAGATAAAATCTAAACGTTTGGAACACCATAATTCAAAGATATGTAAAAACTGACAGAGAACAAATAACCAATATGATCTAAATGTAAAGTCAAAATCAGCTAAGGACAGAGCTTTGCATGAGGGAGATACTCCTTAGTTTTTTAACAAAATTTACAAAAATTTAGATATTGTAAGGTTCCAAACAGAATCGGCTTTCGGGTCAGCACCGAAGTACTGACTACTGGGCTGGTGAATACCCTCGGGGACTAAAAGTCCACCAGCAGTGGCATCGACCCAGTGGTAACAAATAACTATATACCGAAGTTACTGTGAATTTAATTTCTGCATATGCGCATAAATCTGATTTACAATGTGTTAAATGGACATGATGAGACAGCTTCTTCACTGTTGTAGATAAAGATATAAGATGTGATATAAAAGATCTACCAGGTAAACTTACTCTACAAGCGAAATTGAGATGGCCTAACAAGCTTAATAATTATCTCTTTGTGCAAGATTTTCTACAAGAAAAAGATTCAATGACCTGTTGAATTCTTACAACCTTATCCCGTGGAAGACGGGCTTCCATGTTAATTGTGTCTAAATAAATGCCTAAATATTCAGTAACATGGGAGGGACCTTCTGTCTTTTTTGCAGACAAAGGAATGCCAAGACTTTTAAAAATATTCAGGAACGTAGACAAAACATCTTCAGCGTTAGAGCCATATGGAAGAATTACTAAAAAATCATTTAGAAGATGTAAAATATTTTCTAAATGGTAGTTATTTGTTGCTATCCAACACACTGCTCTAGAAAGTGAATCGAAAATTTTAGGACTGGATCTGCCTCCAAAAACTAATTTGGTGAAACAGTAATATTGATCCTCCCATTTAATACCATGATATGGCCATAATTCCTTTTTATAGGCATAATCTTGAATGCGGCAGTAATATCAGTCTTAATGAGCCAAGCATGGGGCCAAGTCTTTTAATAACCTTTATTGCATCATCTATTGAAACATATTCTAAAGAAAATTCTTCTTTGTCGATTAATTCATTAAGACTGGGATTAATGGGGTCCTCATGAGGAGCAGATAAGTCCACTATTAATCTTTTCTTTTTGCTATATTTTTTCTCTGCAATGCCAATGGGATTGATGCGATATTTCACAAATGGAATACTCTTGAATGGCCCTAATTTATACCCTTTTCTGAGTTTGCCATTAATTAATTCCCCTGTGCATTCTGAATGCATTAATGCAGATCTCAAATTTTTACACTCTATCGAAAACTCAGGTAGTGACTAAACCATCTGACAGACCCCTAATCAAATATTCCCCAAAAGCAGTATCTGGATGATGTCTTAATTCATAATTTAATCTTTGTATATTGACAGGTGTGTCAACTGACCAACCAATTTAATTATTTTGATTATTTATAATTAAATTTTCTTCTGTTATGTGGCTCCGATCTTGTTTGGAGCCATGCCCTCGTTTTTTTGGAAAATGACAAGCTGTTTTTGAGTGGTCTCCCTTACACCATAGACAAACGTGACAATTTCTACATTTAGGACCCATGCATTCTTTTACACTATTAAAATTATTACATATTTCTCTACCGTGATGCATGACCCTTTCTCTACCATATGTATCTCTTTCCTTACCTAGTTTTAGGGGGGCAGATGACTTAAAAAGCGACACATTTTGAAAATAGTGAAAATTACATGAGCTAGATTCATGAAAGGTACTATTACAGTGAGTACAGGTAGTAGGTTTAATGTTAGAAAATATATTACAAAAAAGTGTGTTGTTCCTGATGGACCAATCAACAACAAGATTGTTGTAGCGGAGATGAGCGGCTGCATCTGCAGAGAACTTTTTGTGATATTCATAGAATCCTTGGCCCTGATACCTTGATGACATATCAACTATGTCCCTTTCATAAAGATCAAGCTCGAATCTGCGTTGCGGAAACGCAGAGAACATAACATTTTTGTAGGTTCCAAAAGCCTGGACGAATTCCCCCATAGACAAATTTCTGTTAACTCTAGGGTCTGGCTTATTTGATTTAGCCTCCCCAAAATATGATTCATTTATCCCGGAACCACTATAGTAAGGAATTAATAAGGCTGCTAAGTTGATGTCGTTACCTGCGATAATGTTTTTCTTGAGGTGGGCGAAATTGTCTCAACAAATGGCAGAGATTCTGCTGCGTATCCTCTAGTGGTACGAGCAACGTTTGGCATTGGTTGTGATATTCCGCGGAGTTGGCTCTCACTACCTGCTGCTGCTGATGGGGTCGAAACATTGAGGGCCTTGTAAGCTGAATCTAAGTTAAAGACAGCATCTTTGTTTGTTATTGTTGAGATCGGAGCATTGTCAATATTAGCCCGGTTGAAAGGGTTGCTGTTATGAGCGTTTCTCTCGGCAACTAGCGTGCTAACAGTTCCGGATAGTTGTATGTAATTTTGTTGTAACGATTTTACGGTATTGGACATACTAGCGATCATTTCCATCATCGTCTGATTGCCATTGTCTGTTCGCGCACTTCCTAATATGGAATTGACGTTTGACACACTTGTTGTAAGAGACTGCGCACCGTCTGGTAAGGTATGTGAGGCATGCGCACTGGCATTGGAAGTAACATCACGTGACCGCGCACTACCTAGTATGGAACTGTTGACATGCGCAGTAGTGTTATTTACGTCTGCGGCCATTACATCTGAATTTTGCTGACGCTTCTCTATTGCTGTCGAATTACTATCGTGGTTTTTTCAATAGTCTAACAAGCATCATTCTTCTGGCATTCTGGGCAAAACGTAACCCCCTTTTAATGCATTCTTGTTTCAGTCTTTGGATAGTCCAGTTTTCATAAAGTTCTGGATCGTACTGACGATTTGCCGGGCATTTTGCCTGCTGGACGATCGGCGTCGGATCGGTCCCATATTGTCTCGGAAAATAAAGAAATGAAGTACTGTACCTTACTTAAATATATATAAAGTCCCAGCACTAAGTTCTTGACTAGTCTCGTGATATTGTCAGCATCATAACGTGAAAGTTATTACGAATCCCACTTGAAAGATCTTTGGAACTTTGCATCATTAGTGGCACAAATGAAGAATTACTATAAAATCCAAGATAGAAATATTTATATATACGTGAATAGTTTGTACTCCACTCCAATTTTAGAATAAAATAGACAATAATTTTAAGAACACGAATAAATTTGTATGAGGATTAGTTAGACCATGCTCTCTGGAGCTCTGCAACTATCAAGAATGAGACCTGAACTCCTAAGCATCGTTCTGATTGGTGTAATCCTCTGCCAAATAAGGATGTGACTAGTTTGGGCTCCATACGGGTAAAGAACAGAAATGCAATTGTATAAACTACAATTTAAACGTATTTAAATTTACATTCAAATATTGTGACCAGAGAGCATGTTCCTTACTGAAAATGAGTATTTCTACTACCAGTGCCTCCTCGTCCGGGGATCAAACCCTGGACATTTTGCTTCATCGCAAGCCTCTCTACCGAATGAGCTAAAGAAATATTCTGTTAGCTCAATTGATTCTTACTGGCTATATACAGAAAATACCGAAGTTGCATAAGAACAGTAAATTTCGTTATGCCGTACACGTGTTTCAAGAAGTAACCTCTCATCAGCAGCATTAAAATCTAATAATACGGAATACAAGCCCTTTGATTAATTCAGCCTCGTAAGAGTAGAGAAACAGATCGGCTAGGAGATGTGCACAGTTTGTACCCATAGGAATTCCGATTGTCTGTTGAAAAACAAGTCCTCCAAACTGGAGAAATATATTGTCGATCAGAAACTCTAACATTTTAATCACTGCTTCCCTGTATATTTTGTCTCCGATTCGGAGTCATTTTTCACAAAGTAGGCTTGTTCTCTACCTCCAACAATGTACCTATATCTTCGTTCACCGTTCTTACGTAAGAAACATCTATGAATTGAACCTTTCAGCCGAGATTTTAGTTGTTCATGAGGAATGGTAGTGTAAAGTGTCGAGAAGTCGAAAGTTTTAATGCTGTTACAGTTTGATGACAATCTAGAGTTTAAGGTGTCAAGTAGATCTTTGAACTTTTTCAAAGATTAAGAAAAGATTTTAATCAAATTTCCTTAGATGACTTTGCCTTTAATTATTTAACTCATTGTTAAGTATTAAATTGTGTACATAGCAAAAATAAAGATATCAACTTTTACAAAAAGTAGCTCGATAATGAATGTTATAATATAGACAAAGATAGTTAAGTTTACACCCTTTAAGCAGAAATCACAAGACACATACAACGTGTCCTGATAAAGTGTTTACTTTCGACTTTTGCGCAGGCCATGACGCGCATTCAGTATCAGTCAAATCTTTATTGTGACGTAGTCCCCTCGCGTGTGCCATAACAATGAAAGAAAAGTCATCAAAGACAATTATTTAATTTCACAATTGACGTGCATCGATAGTTCAAAGTGAAATACACTTTCTGCAAACTTTCTACAAAA
The DNA here is from genome assembly GCA_002080025.1 of Modiolus philippinarum. NCBI lineage: Eukaryota > Metazoa > Mollusca > Bivalvia > Mytilida > Modiolidae > Modiolus > Modiolus philippinarum. The sequence goes on from MJUU01037678.1 coordinate 200,535, forward strand.
GAATGCGAACACCATTTAGGGACCGACCATTTAACTTGAAAGTTGGGGTATGTTTTTTTTCTGGACGGAACTTTTTTTTTCACTTGTATCAACAAAATATTTTTTTTCAAAATTAGCATTAAAGCCTCCTTCAGAATATTTTTTTTCATCATCTTGGTAGCAAAAATTTTTTTTTCACATAAAATCAGCTCCAAAATATTTTTTGGAAAAAAAAAACCATAGCCCCCCCCCCCCTTTGAAGTTAAATGGCCAGTCCCTTAGGGAACAAACTATAACTTACTATGTCAGTTGGTAATATGTCTCGAGCTGGCATGTCAGTTAACTTCTAGTAGTCTCTTGTGATTTCATGGTTATGTCCGTATATTTAGTTCTTTCAGTTTCATTTTTTACAATTGACTCAGTCCTGTTGCCAACTGAATTTTACTGTTGTTACGATTGTTTTTTTTGATTTATCACATTGGCTGTAGGGGGAAGGTTTCGGCCCAATAAAACTAGTTTAACCCCGCCGCAGCATGTTAGCGCCTGTCCTAAGTCAGGAAATTTAATAAAGCCTTTGTGTGTCTTGTCTTTTATCTAGTTAGTTTACTTTATTTCCATAGGAGTCTAGGATGATGTTTATTTCGCTGAACTTGATTA
>MJUU01037678.1:201864-227075 GCA_002080025.1 Modiolus philippinarum
TGTATTTCTTCTGATTATTATTATTATTCTTTTTTTTCCGCGGCCAAAAGAGTAAAAGTGTCGCGACATATCAATTCGATACTTGGTCATATTATTCAGCTTAGTGGGGGGTCGAAGCCACTGACCCTGTGAAACCGATCTATTTTTAGTAACGGAGTTATCTCCCCGAAGACCGAAAACCTTGTTATCATGTTTGCTCCGTAACCGTAACGGATATCAAAATTCTGATGTGGGGAAAATGTTGGATTCATCCTCAGGATGTTTCGTTATGCGAAAAAAAAATTTTGGGTCGCGACCCCGGTTACGCGTTTTTGACCCCTAAATATGCAAATTTCTTAAAGTTATCGGATTTNTTTGTTATCGCGATATCTCGGAAACGATAAAAAATTTATGAAAACATTGTGTTGCAAAAATACTCCTCTCATAAAGATCTACATTTCTGGTTGGTCAAAAAAAATTTTTCGTCCGCCATTTTCAAAATGGTCGCCATTCGAAATTTTGTTATCGCGATATCTCAGAAACGATAAAAAAATTTATGAAAACACTGTGTTGGAAAAATACTCCTCTCATAAAGATCTGCATTTATGGTTGGTCAAAAAAAATTTTTGGTCCGCCATTTTCAAAATGGCCGCCATTCGAAATTTTGTTATCGCGATATCTCAGAAACGATAAAAAATTTATGAAAACACTGTGTTGGAAAAATACTCCTCTCATAAAGATCTACATTTATGGTTGGTCAAAAAAAATTTCTGGTCCGCCATTTTCAAAATGGCCACCATTCGAAATTTTGTTATCGCGATATCTCGGAAACGATAAAAAATTTATGAAAATATTCTGAAGCAAAAATACTTCTCTCATTAAGATCTTCATTTATGGTTGGTCAAAAAAGGTCAAAGGTCACCGGTCAAGGTCACCGATGACCTTAAACCTTGTTATCGCTTTCACTCGTAAACCGTAATAGATGGCTGAAGACATGTAATGGGAAAAATGTTCATTGTCACAAGACGCAACTTTGTTACATTGGTTCGAAGAGATTCGACGACTCTTTATATGAGTTATTGCCCATTGAAAGATTTTGAGTTTCCGTTAATACTTAATACTCCAAAACGATAAGCCATAGAGACCTGAAACCTTCACCATTGTTCATAAGTTATATATGACCACCTAAAAATGTCAAGGTCAAAGGTCACCAGTCAAGGTCACTAATGACCTTAGACCTCGTGATTGCTTTAACTCGGAAACCGTAATAGATAGCTGATTAAGTGTATTTGAAAAAATGTAAGTCTTATTAAGATCTACATTTGGTACATTGGGTCCAAATACTGGTTTTGGACCTAAGGCCCAAAAACTGGTTTTTCGGGGTCCAATTTTAGGTTTTTTGCTTATATCTCAAAAAGTATCTAAGATACAAAGAATCTATGAGAACAAAAAATGTTCAGTTAAACATGGCCTAAAAAATAGGGTCAAGGTCAAAGGTGGAGGTCCCTAGCAACAACGTTTTTTTTTTGCCATAAAGACCGTAGCAACCATGGGCAAAACTTTAAGTAATGTTGTAAAGAGGAAATAAATGGCATTGCTAACCGGAAGTGACTTTCATGTCCCTAGCAACAAGGTAATTTTCGAAAAAATCCTTAGCAACCAGTGAGCAAAAGACTAGTTAAGTTCAAAACTTTTGTTTACATCACATTTCTGACTGAAATAGACATCAAAATCAAACTCAAACATGTATTCATGGTGAAAACTGGTGAAAGACCTTGCAATTGTTCTCTGAACAATTGACCTTTTAATTATATTTGCTTTGTTTTTTCCATTTTTTTGTTTGTCAGGTTTTTGTCTTTGGTTAGTTTTTTGCAAGCTTTTTATGGCAATCCTATTTTGGATTTATATCAGGAAATAATTAGATATCTATTGCACAAAAGGAAATAAGTTTCGGATGCAAATTGTATTGTCGAGAATAATTGACCAGGCCCATTTTTTTTAACTTAGCATAACCCATTTAAATTGTCGAGATCTACTCCTGTAGTTGTTAGAAAATGCAAATTGGGATATAATTTTTTGACAATTTTTATGTGATTTTTACGCATTTTCAGATAAAAGGACCCGACTGTAACTTCCAAGTCTCTTTTAAGACCTCGACATTGCTTTTTAATCATTGCTACTTTTTTTTCTAAATTGTCGTAAAATTCAGCGCAACTTTTGATCATTTTAATACGTAAACAAATCTAATGTACAATAATAGAATGTTTGTTGTGTAATTTTACAAAGAGTACAAAAATAATGATTGTCCCTGAACGATCATTGTCTATATACACGTACATTGTACATGTATTTGCCATGGTTAAAACTCCTTTCATGTAAGTCAAGGGAGAGATATAATAAGCTATTCATATTGAGTACAGGGTTTGTTTTATAGTATACTCACTGATTAAGATAGTGTTTTAAGTTATCAATTAAAATAATAAATATTATTCAATTAAAATAACTTCAATAGATTTTTTTTTGTACAATCACTTCCTGCTCGATTTCCGATTTAAATTTGTACATGTTACTTGTATTTTTATAAATTTATGTTCTTAGTTATTTTCTAAGACCAGAAGAAATATTCCAATAATATAACAACAGTATTTAAACAGGGGTAATTCTGGCATGATATCGTCGAAAATCAATCAATGAGGCAATTTTTGTTTTTCTGCCTTCTTTTCGTGAAATAAACGGTTTCTTTGTTGTTGTTTGTTTTAAAGAAAAGTAAAGTACATCCAAGTGCAAGATGTGAAATGTGAATTCATATTTCGATTCTAAACTTCGCTATAAACATCCTTCACTGCATTGTAATCAATCTAACACATTTAGTTTTCTTAATACATGTAGATTTTTAGACCTGTTAATGCAGTCATTCATGCTTATAGAAATGCACGTGAATCGTGTGGTCATCAGTTGATCTCTACTCTTAAAACGTGATAAATTATGTTTTAAAAATAAACAATACTATTTGAAGTCGTGACGTTATAATGACTGATTGTGATGCGCATTCTGGCGTGCGCAATCGTCCAAAGTAAACACTGATTCCGGACCCGTTGTAAACGAGTGTCCATCTTGAAAAAGCGGACATTTTTTTCGCACCAATTCCAGGATTTCAAATATCGCTACCAAGTTTTATTAAAATCTATTGATTCGTTATAATCTTTGAAAAGACGTAAGTTGTCGAAATGGTTTAAGAACTCAAATTTACTGTAAAGAACAAATTACCGAAGTAATTTAGTAGTTTTGGGGTTTTGCGTTAAAGTTATGTGTTACATTACCAAATCGGATCAAAGAGTTTCGGGACGTTTGATTCGGCTGTTCCGATTAAGTAATTATCACTGTAATGTTTTGATAATTACGAAATAAGAATTATTATTCCAAATGATTTGATTGATCTGCACTGAAGAGATATAAATTGTCGAAATTGTTATCTACAAAATGATAATTGTCTGGTACTTTTGGCATTAAGATATTTATTATCACTTGGTGTACACCTTTTCGGTGGACTCATAGCTCCCTGAGGAAATCCATCAGTTGATTAGTCTAGTGATTCTGCGATGACCCAAAAACCGATTTTATTAGGAAAAACAACCTAAGAATTTTGGAAAAATAAGGAATATCTCCCACATGAAAAGTTTTGTCCTTGACTTATTTTGGTTTCCCACTTAGATCCTTTGAATGACATTAACAAATCTGCTATCAATCAGATCTTTCAAAAACATATTTTCCTCACTTACAGTGTGACGGGTGTTGTTAACAGAGCAGGACATGCTTTACCTTTCCGAAGCACCCGATGTCACTCTCAGTTTCACTGGAGTTCACACTGTGAGTACCTTGTTTTTGAATGTTGTGTTTTCTATTTCTGTGCTCTTGTATCTGTCTAACGTCATTGTTTTCTGTGTTTAACGACATTGCATTCTGTGTCTTCGTTTTGGCCAGGATTTTGGACTTTTGAAAATTCCACTCCTTTGCTCCTTCGGTATTCTACTGCCGTTGTTTAGTTATTTGTTCTAGATCACTCTTGACACATCTTTCGGTTTATTATCTTTTAAATGTTCTGATTTCATCTCCACTGATCAAATATAAGTTTTCCGAGCCATCTGCAGACACTATAGTAACTACAGTAACTTCGTCATGTCATTTTATGATAATATTTCAGCAAAAATTCATATATAGATCTTCTCCTTTGATTCTTTGAAAATAGTACTCCATAAAATATATAATGGTGTATATTTTTGTTATTTCTTTGAATATATCTAATTCCTATTTTTCATATTTCTATTTAATGATATTTATTTTCAATTAATTTTTTATTTTAGTTAATGATGACAATGATTTTATAATGTGTATTATTGTTTCTATTTTGTGCATGTACAGCGTTTAGAGTAATTTTCTAATGATTATATAATGCGCTTTATAAATATTGTAAAATAGTATTATTAACAGTAATAATAACTAGATTTGCAATTGCAAGCAATAGCTGATGTCGCCCCTGGCAGCCAATTTGATGATTCCATCCTGTTCGCAGCATGAAAATCTACCTAGAAATAAATTTTCATTGAATTCCGACAAAGTTGAAATTTTGTCGTAATGTGGTGACCATCTTTGAAGCGGCAGTCATTTTGAAAATTTTTGTACATCTCCTAATGGTGATCCAACTTTGTGCCAAGTATAAATGAATTTTGTCCAGGCATCTTTGAGAAAGAAGCCGGACAAAAATATGTGGAAGAAAGAAAGAAGGAATAATGAAAAAAAAATAATAAAGAAACAGACCAAAAAAAGTATGTCTTCCCGACTACGTCTGGGGCGACATAATCGTAATAATGATAAAAATAGTAGAAGCTAGCACATACATTCCGAAGAGGTAAACAGATATTTTCTAATGATTGTTTTTCCGTGCCTCTGTGTTATCTCTTTATGTTCTTTGGTTTTGCCTGTTGTCCATTTCGCATATATTGTGATGCATCTTAATAAATCATAGTTATTATAGATATTAAGAATGAACAAAGTTTTGGCCATCCGGCTATATCAATTTTTAATTCTAGTTATTGTGCTAGTAGTGAGTATGCGCATGTCATGGCGGGTGGGCGAAATTTTGAACTGGTCTTATCAATTTTATGTGTTTCGTTATATTTTATTGGATTTCTTCGGAATTTTAACTTGTATAGTGATATAGAAGATTCTAATTTTAATGGAAATATTTACGACAAAATTGCATTGAATTTCGCCAAATCAGGAAGTTTTATTCAAATTGTTATCCCGGAAATTGACAATTTTAAAACAAGGACCAGCTAATAACAGGATCATGCATTGTATGTTATTACAGAACTTTTTATGTTCTGCAGTTGCCTATCTTAAGCGGAGATGTGGAAGTAAATCCAGGACCAGTTAAGTATCCCTGTTCAGACTGTAAAAAACTTGTGATATGTAATCAGAAAGCACTTCAATGTGATTTTTGCGATGAATGGACACATCTGAATTTGGATCAATATCGAAATCTTGAATCTACAGATGAAACATTTTATTGTAATCTATTCATGGATCGTCTACCAATTTTAAACGACTCCTTCTTTCTTTTAAATGAAACTGTGAGTAAGTTAGCGTCCCAAGTCAGTGATAATAGTAGAGCCAATGCCTCGCTTGGATCCATACTGTCAGATGTAGATCGAAGTGATGAGATCGAAGATAATTATGATATCTTTGAAGAGTTAACTTTGTTTAAAAAAAATTCTAGGCGTTTTCTCTGTGCCTATCTAAAGATTAACAGTCTTTGTTATAAGATATGTCATATTAAATATTAAAAAGAACTATTACAAAAGGGTACTGTAGATCTGTTTTTGGCCGAGACAAAATTAGACCAATCGTTTGCGGACTGTCAGTTTAAGGTAGATAACTACATCTTTTGGAGAGCCGATCGAAAATCCAGAGGCGGAGGATTAGGTGTTTATTTAAGATCAGACATTGCTGGTGATAGGAAGAAACAACTAGAATTTAACTGTATTGAATCTATTGGTATAGAAATAATCTTAAACAGTAAAAAATGGTTTATATCAGGGCTATAAGCCACCATCCTTATCAGATACTGAATTTTCACAAGATTTTATGAATTATATAGATAAAGGTACTTGTAACTATAAAAATTTTTTAATATTGGGTGACTTAGATTTTGATTTTTTAGACAATGAAAATGTGCTACTTTAAAAATCTTTGTGATATTTTTGATCTTTCAAATTTGATTAAAAAACCAACATGTTTTACCAAAGAAGCTACTCCAAGTCTGGTAGATGTAATTTTGACAAATAAAACTAATTTATGTGGTAATTCTACTTGTAATTTTGACTGTGGTATAAGTGATGTCCATAACCTAATAGCTTTTCAGTTTAAAAATTGAATACCACAAAAAATTTAAGGTAAAAGAAGTTATAGAAACTTTTATACAAGATTTAGAAAATTATGATTTAAATATATTAGATGAGATTGATAATTTATAAACACAGCATATGATAACTTTATCTCAATTTTTTTTTAAAATATATAACAAACATGTTCCTTTAAACAGAGGAAGGTATCAAAAACACCAGCACCTTTTATGAATAGCAAGCTAAGAAAGGCTGTATATAAAAAGAGAATGTTTCATAATAATTTAAAAAAATACAAAGATATTAAATTATGGGAGAAATATAGGGAACAAAGAAATCTGGTAACAAAAATAAAGAAAGAAGCTATTAAAAATTATTTTATTGAAAGGTGTATTGGTGGGCCTAAAAGCAAGAATTCTTGGCCTACCATTAAACCTTTTCTTACAAATAACGGAAGCAATTTTCAAACTGATATTATTATAAGAGAGAATGATAAACAGCTTACTGATCAGAAAGAAATTAGTAATGTTTTCAATAATTTTTTCACAAATGTTGCCAAAGATATAGGCAAATATTCTATTAAAATTGATAATAATCATCCTAGTATCATGAAAATCAAAGAGAACTTCAAGACTGCGGATCAAGATAATTTACAATTTCTAAGGATTTTGTAGAAAAACAAATTAACAAATTAAGTGTAAAAAAAACAACTTGCTTTTAATGAAATATCACGAAACATTTTAAAATTATCAAAATCTGTAATTAAGAAACCTATTACTCAATTGATTAACAGGTCTTTTGAGACATCTGTTTTTCCTGATACTCTTAAAAAAGCTCAAGTTATACCAATTCACGAAAAGAACAGTACTATGAGTGCAGGTTATTATAGACCTGTTAGTATATTACCAGCTATATCTTAATTTTTTGAGATAGCTATTGATATTCAAGTAGTTGAATTTTTTGAAAGTCGTTTTCATACTTCTTTGTCAGCATTTAGAGCTGGATATAGTTGCCAAGATGCACTACTAAAAATCACAGAAGATTGGAGAACATCTTTATATCATAATTAATATATTGCTGCCATATTGCATTTGACTGTTTACCCTATGATGTGTTATTATTAAAATTGAAATACTACGGTTTATCAGATGAAGCTCTGGCATTGTTAAAAAGTTATCTTAATAATCGAAAACAATGTGTTAAAATTGGTTCAGTATGTAGTTCATTTCTTAATATTTATAAAGGAGTACCACAAGGTTCTATTTTGGGATCCGTACTGTTTAATATTTTCTTTAATGATAATTTTTGATTTTATATCTAAAAGTAATTTAAATAATCATGCTGACGACAATACTCTTTCATATGGTAGCAATAATATAGATGATGTTATAAGTACTTTAGAACAAGAGAGCTCAGTTCTAATTAATTGGTTTGCTGATAATTATATGCAAGCAAACCTAGACAAATTCCAGGCAATATCCATTGGGGAAAAACTCACGATAAAAATAAAATCTTTAATTTGGAAGGTAATGAAATCGAATGTGAAGATGAAGTGAAACTTTTAGGGGTAACTTTTGATTTTTGTTTGAATTTTAATTCTCATATATCTAATATTTATAAAAAGGCATCACAACTGCTCAATGTCTTGAAAAGAATTGATAGACATCTTAGTAGACTGGGTAAATTATCTGTATATTGCTCTTTCATTCTATCCAATTTCAATTATTGTCCTTTGGTATGGAATTTTTGTGGAGAAACAAATACGAAAAAATTAGAGAAGATACAAGAAAGGGCATTGAAATTCATCTACGATGATGATAATTGTTCATATGAAGAACTTCTCGACAGGTCTAAACTGCCGTCTTTGAAAATTTGTAGATTGCAATTTTTAGCTATTGAAGTGTTTAAAATTCTGAACAAACACACCCCTATTTACTTACATGATTTAATTAAGGTTAAACAAAATTCTTATTTCTTTTAGATATAGAAACACTTTTGATCTACCTCATGTGAATAAATGGGTGGTTTAAACTCTGTACGGTATGCTGCTGCTAAGATGTGGGATGAATTACCTGGGAATTTAAGGGAAGATATGACATTAATCCAATTCAAAAGTCTTATAAACAAATGGGGATGGCAGGATTGTTCTTTTTGTAAATAAATAAAAGAAGGATTTATGATAGGCAGCTTACCTGGCAGTGTTTTGTTTTCTTTGTACATGTACTCGTTGCTTTTTGTTTGCATTTGTATGCTTGGCTCCGCTTTAAATTTTGTTTTCATAAATTTGTTTGCTGTTCATTTAGATCTGTATAAGGCCTAAATGATAAATGATAATTTTCAAAATTTTAATTTTTCCTAAAGTTTTAATTCTTATTTTTTTCTTGAAGTACTTTTAACTTTTTGTTTTCTTATCATATCTTATATCTAATATTATAGTGCTTTTTATACATAGTGCTACAACTAACAGCTTATTTCTGTGCTTGCTTGCTTTTAGTGTTTGTGATGTTATAAAGCTTTTATTTGCATAGTAACATTACTGCGTGCATGTTGTATGTGTCTTAATATTTGTGTATTGTGATCTAATGTATGTATATGTCGATTTTAAAAGCTCTTCAGAGCTTATGTTATATGTTATATTTTTACCGACTATAAATAAATCTTACTTGAGTTACATCTAATTTTAAGATTGGTGTGTGTTTATAAATGACTAAATACCGAAGTTACTGTGAATTTAAATTCTGCATATGCGCATTTCGACAACTTATGTCTCTTCAGTGCAGATAAAATCTAAACGTTTGAAAGACCATAAACTGAAAGATGTTAAAAAAAACTGATAAAGAGCAAATAACCAATCTGATCTAAATGTTAAGCAAAAATTCGCCAAGGACAGAGCGTTGCATGAGGGGGATACTCTTTAGTTTTCAACAAAGTTTACAAAAATTTAGATATTGTAAGGTTCCAAATAGAATGAGCTTTCGTGTCAGCACAGAAGTACTGACTACTGGGCTGGTGAACGCCTTCGGGAACTAACAGTCCACCAGCAGTGGCATCGACCCAGTGGTAACTAATGACTAAATACCGAAGTTACTGTGAATTTAAATTCTGCATATCCGCATTTTGACAACTTATGTCTCTTCAGTGCAGATAAAATCTAAACGTTGGAAGACCATAAACTCAAAGATGTAAAAAACTGATAGAGAACAAATAACCAATCTGATCTTAATGTTAAGCCAAAATTAGCTAAGGACAGAGCTTTGCATGAGGGAGATACTCCTTAGTTTTCAACAAAGTTTACAAAATTTAGATATTGTAAGGTTCCAAATAGAATCGACTTTCGGGTCAGCACAGAAGGAATGACTACTAGGCTGGTGAATACCCTCCTGGACTAACAGTCCACCAGCAGTGGCATCGACCCAGTGGTAACAAATGACTAAATACCGAAGTTACTGTGAAATTAAATTCTGCATTTGCGAATTTCGACAACTTATGTCTCTTCAGTGCAGATAAAATCCAAACGTTTGGAAGACCATAAACTCAAAGATGTTAAAAAACTGATAGAGAACAAATAACCAATCTGATATAAATGTTAAGCCAAATTTAGCTAAGGACAGAGCTTTGCATGAGGGAGATACACGTTGTAAATGATGAAGGTGTGTTCGAATTCAGTACATACGTGTAATGTCTAATGTAGATTCATTTAAAATACATCTTTAAAGAAATAGGAACACTGCATTTTCTTTTTCAAACGGGACTTTTGAGTCGTGTTCAGTCCGGGAAAATTTTTGTATATTATACGAAAAAAAAAATCTATACATCAATTCCTTGAGAGGGAATCACTTATTAATTAACACTGTTGAGCGAAGGGTGATCTATATTTAATCTATTTGTAGCGCTCCGGGTTAATTGATTTTCGTCAATTAAAATTTAGTTCAATAATTGTCATGTAGGACAAATTATACATGTAAGTACACTTCAATTTCAAGCAAGCAATCTTTATTCTAATATCCAATTTACAAAGGTACAGAGATGTAGTGTACGTAACTCGGAAGCGTATTAGTGCCATGTTTACATATTTTATTATTTTTTTTTATTTTTTATACTTTTATCTATAAAATTTACTCTTTGATCTGAAAAAATTTACCCTTTTTTCTGTAAAATTTACACTTTAATCTGTAAAATAATACTTTAAAGTGTAAAATTTACACTTTTTCTGTAAAATTTACACTTTAATCTGTCAAATTTACACCTTTTCTGTAAACTTTACACTTTATTTATATTTATTTCATTTCGTTGAAGCGAGATACGATGTCGTTATAACGAGATATTGAAGCTGTTATAACTTGATACTACGTCATTATAAGTAGGTAATATATCATAAACGAGAAACTTTATATGTATTTGCACATATCATATACCATTGCAGTATTGTAGTAATGGAAGAGAGGATATACGCTACATCTCTTTCTCTTGCAAGGAACTTGATTGTACGATAGGTTGTCTTAAATAAGATCTATTTACCATACAAAAATAAAAAAATCATTTCTATATATATGTTACAGGACAAACTGGAATCCAGGAGAATTCGGAATCCTCCTAAGGCAGATTGGAATTCTGATTTCTCTTAGGACAAATTGGAATTCTGATTTGCCCTGGTTTTACTTTAGTGTAAATTGGAATTCCAATTCCTATTAAGATATCCAGATTTGCCCTAGGAGGATTCTGAATCCTACTATTATTTAAAACCAGTTAAGATTATTTTATTAGCTAAATTAAAATAAACATACAATATAATCAAATATTTATTTATGGGAAACTAAATCAGTATTGGTAGATTTAAACAGTTACAAGTACAACATATTTACACTCGACCTATTAATCGCAACATTTCTGCAAATTGTTCTTGGGACATTTTCTGGAACATTTAATTTAAGTTTTCCAACATGAATACCTTAAAGTACCGTATAAGTGAATTTTTGCTTTTTTCACTGCTATTATGATGTCGCGAGAATTGCATACCATGAGACTTTATACAGTAAATGATGAGGAAACGCAAATTTCTTAGTCACGCGAAAATAAATGAAACAATTTTGAAAGAAATCACGAAATTTGCGACCCACAAAAATAACCTCTTATAAAGTTTTACATTTACCGTTGCAATCGCACATAGTCACAGGCTGACAATCTTGATTAATGGAGCGATTTGGTCGGAGAGGCTTGAATAAGTGAGATCTCAATCACTGCAGTAGTCAACAAAATTAGGACCTTGAAAACATACAGACTTTAAATCAATAAGATCGTGTTGTGTAAAATATTTTTTTAATATACCAATTTTGGAAAAGATTCTATAAGAGATTTAGAGTCTGTTACTTCTGTTGTCACTTTTATTTACTTCTTTTATATAAAAGGTCTCACATGGAAAGATATTAGGTTCAGTATTTGACAGATCAACCATGGAGATTTTGATACCTACAGACAGTGTGACACAAGTAAAAGGCTTGAATAAGTGAGATCTCAATCACTGCAGTAGTCTACAGAACTAGGACCTTGAAAACATACAGACTTTAAATCAATAAGATCGTGTTGTGTTAAATATTTTTTTAATATATCAGTTTTTGAAAAGATTCTATAAGAGATTTAGAGTCTGTTACTTTTGTTGTCACTTTTATTTACTTCTTTTATATAAAAGGTCTCACATGGAAAGATATTAGGTTCAGTATTTGACAGATCAACCATGGGGATTTTGATACCTACAGACAGTGTCACACAAGTTAAAATGATTTCTTCAAATTCCGGTACAGATTATTGCCGAACACGGCGGGACTTGGCGTTTTGCATATATAGCTGATGGTAGCAGCACCCCTGCTGGAATTATGTCTAGAATCTGGCACATCACTTACTTTCATTGCTTAGTTCTCATGCTAAAGATCAATAGTGGAATTAAATAATGTGCAGTGGAATAATAATTTAAACAAGTAGTAGTTACCTGTAAAAAAATTCAATGTACTTATACATGTATCTTATATTGAGACGTTGTTCATTAACTATATATATTTTTTTAATAATAAGTCAGTATGATCCGGAATTCTACTAGGGCAAATCTGGATATCTCAATTTGTCCTAGTAGAAATTGGAATTCAAATTTACACTGGATTAAAACCAGGGCAAATCAGAATTCCAATTTGTACGAGGAGAAATCAGAATTCCTATTTGCCCTACGAGGATTCGAGATCCTGAGATAAGTTGTTGAAATAGCTGTATGCAGTATCTAAATTCACATGATTGTTTATTCAAATCAGGGAAATTTGCAATGTTTTAGCTTTGATTGTCAATCTTACATCAGCATACAAGTTCCGTAGAGGAATGGTGTATCCGTTAATCATACCACTGGGTCGATGCCACTGCTGGTGGACTGTTAGTTCCCGAGGGTATTCACCAGCCCAGTAGTCAGTACTTCGGTACTGACCCGAAAGCCGATTATTTTTGAAACCTTCCAATATCTAAAATTTTGTAAGTTTTATTGAAAACTAAGGAGTATCTCCCTCGTGCAAAGCTGTGTCCTTAGATGATTTTGGCTTTAAATTTAGACCAATTTGGTTATTTGTTCTCTGTCGGTTTTGAACATCTTTGGGTTTGTGGTCTTCCAAACGTTTGGGTTTTATCTGCACTGATGAGACATAAATTGTCGAAATGCGCATATGCAGAAAGTAAATTCACAGTGAATTCGGTGTTTGGTTATTTGTTACCACTGGATCGATGCCACTGCTGGTGGACTGTTAGTCCTCGAGGGTATTCACCAGCCCAGTAGTGAGTACTTCGGTACTGACCCGAAAGCCGATTATTTTTGAAACCTTCCAATATCTAAAATTTTGTAAGTTTTATTGAAAACTAAGGAGTATCTCCCTCGTGCAAAGCTCTGTCCTTAGATGATTTTGGCTTTAAATTTAGACCAATTTGGTTATTTGTTCTCTGTCGGTTTTGAACATCTTTGTGTTTGTGGTCTTCCAAACGTTTGGGTTTTATCTGCACTGATGAGACATAAGTTGTCGAAATGCGCATATGCAGAAAGTAAATTCACAGTGACTTCGGTGTTTGGTTATTTCTCACTTCTGGCGCTCTGTTTGGCCCTTACCTTAGACGAATAAATAATTAATTTTTAAGGGCTTGTATAGCAAATTATGCTTATCCAGAGTTTTCAGTAAGATGTCCAGTTTCGTCGGGCCCCTCAGACGATTATATACCATTTTTCCCGACATGGCTGAAGTTTTGCTCATTTGGCGTTAAACACTATTTTTTAGGTGTATTGTTTATAAAGCCGATGTACGGATACTGACAAAATTCTTTTTTCCCTTCTCATGTTACATCTGTTAACAACAGCATCCAACATGTAGCTCTCGATATTTTGTATAAACATTCGTAGTTTAGTCTTTGTAAATAGGTTTTGTTTGATTGTTTCTACTTTTTTTATTGTGTTTTGAAGAAGAGACGGACAGGTCTCGAAATATCAACTGTAATTTTGTGTGCTATTTACTTTGTTCATTTTGAAGTTTATATATATATATATATATATATATGTTTAAAAAAATGAAATTAATCATTTTGGCTTGAATCATCTGCCTGTGATGTATTTTTCTATCTTTTTATCAATCCAAATCCAAAGTCCAAGTCTAAGTCTTTTAATATCAAATATTAAATTTTTGTTGATTCCAGTAGGATTCGAACCCCTTCTGTCAAGGTTGTAAGGGTTAAAAGTCTGCCACGCTACGACTGGACCACGGTAGCCATGTTATAATTTCGGTTAACTAATATACTAAAGTGTCACATAAAATACATTTGTAATTCGTTCTATTTTACATCCCTTCGGTCTCCCACAGAGATGGCGTGTGCAGTGTAATCTGTCTGTAATATCTGGGCATTCGAAGAACAGCCAAATTCCTCGGTGGGAAGGCAATCTCGATATTCATTCTTCTAATTCTAACCCCGATGGGTCCCTACGATAGCCCGTTATACATTGTGTATATATATATATATGTGTGTGTGTGTGTGTGTGTGTGTGTGTAAAACAACCAGTAGACTGAAGTGAACAGTACACACAATTAAAAGTTGATATTTCGAGACCTATCCGGCTCTTTATCAAAACACAATAAAAAAGTAAAAATACAGCGAAACAAAACCTATTTACAAAGACTATACTACAAATAAATGAACAAAGTATCGACAGCTACACCATGGACGCTGTGGACTACAAATGTAACATGAGAAGGGAAAAAAGAATTTTGTCAGTGTCTGTACATCGAATCTTACAATATCATTACTCTACTTAGTTAGAATCTAACGGCTATATAGCAAAATATAATAAAATAACCAAAAAAATAATAAAATGAAATAAAATAAAAATAACAAAATGGGTAGGGGCGGGAAATTTAGGCTTTGGTTCTCTAAGCTTCTATGTTCATCCTAGATTTAAGTTTTGGCATTCAAAATCGTTCTTTTTCCTGTCTTGGGTCTCATTCCAAGATCTATTTTGGTCAATGGCCACAACCTGCATGTCAGTCCAGCTATGTCAAATGGTGTTAAAATGGATCGCTGTAGCCTGTGATTGTTCTTTTTTTTCTGTACGTGATTGCATGTAAGTTGATGCGAAGATTGAGGGAATTCTTTGTTTCACCAATATACTGCTGTTGACACACGGAACATGTGATCATATGAATTATATTTTAAGATTTACAGGATAGATTTCCGAAAATTTTGTAAGTTTCTCCAGTTGCTGAGCTTTCGAAAGATGATGTTGTGGCACTGTATTTGCAAAGAAAGCAACATTTATCTCGACAGGTCTTAAATTGTCCTATTTCTGGTGATTTTAGTTTTGCTCTTACGAGCATGTCCTTCAAGTTCTTGGGTCGTCGGAATGAAACAAGGTGGGGTTCGGAAAAAAGAGATTACATTTTAGACTGCATGAAAGCTCTTCATGTATCACCTAAAATGAAATCTTTTTTTCCTGAACTCCCACTTGTTTCATTCCGACGACCCAAGAACATGAAGGACATGCTCGTAAGAGCAAAACTTAAATCACCAGAAATAGAATAATTTAAGACCTTTCGAGATAAACGTTGCCTTCTTTGCAAATACAGTGCCACAACATCAACTTTCGAAAGCTCAGCAACCGGAGAAACTTACAAAATTTTCGGAAATCTATCCTGTAAATCTGAAAATATAATTCATATGACGACATGTTCCGTAGGTCAACAGCAGTATATTGGTGAAACAAAGAATTCCCTCAATTTTTGCATCAACTTACATTGCAATCACGTACAGAAATAGGAACAATCACAGGCTACAGCGATCCATTTTAACACCATTGGACATAGGTGGACTGACATGCAGGTTGTGGCCATTGACTAAAATAGATCTTGGAATGAGACCCAAAGACAGGCAAAAGAACGATTTTGGATGCCAAAATTTAAATCTAGCATGAACATAAAAGCTTAGAAAACCAAAGCCTAAATATCCATCCCCTACCAATTTTGTTATTTTTTTTTTATTTTATTAAAATTTTTTTTGTTATTGTGTTATATTTTGCCCTATAGCCGTTAGAGTCTAACTGATTAGAGTAATAATTTGTTTAAGATTTTATTTACAGACACTGACAAAATTCTTTTTTCCGTTCTCATGTTACATTTGTAGTCAACAGCGTCCATGATGTAGCTGTCGATACTTTGTTCATTTTGTTGTGGTATAGTCTTTTTAACAACGGCAGTAGAATACCGAAGGAACAAGGAAAGCGATGACTACAAAAATCTGAAGTCCAAAGGCATGGCAAAAACGGTAACAAAAAAAACAAAGACAAAACAAGGACGCGAGACAGCTACAATGCACGTAAATAAAAAGATAACATTAAGAACTAAGGCACTCACAGTGTGAACTCCCATGAAAACCGGGAGTGACATCAGGTGTTCCGGAAGGGCAAGCATGTCCTGCTCCGCTAGCGGCACCCGTCACACTATCAGTGAGTCAATCCAGGGTTGAGTCAAATCAGGTTATGTCAAATCCGTGAAGACGTGACATCTAGCTGAAAATGTCCGTTTTCATTTGGGACACAGACACGTCATATCTGTCAATGATGTCATGGTGACGGCCATAGAATTTCTGAAGGGATGAAAGTAACAAAGGCTGAACAAATCCCTGACTAAGCAGCTTTTGGGACAGTGTTTTTGCTCTAACTAAAAAGTCACTGTATAAACGGCATGTCCGACAGTAACGAATCAACTGCGAGATGTACACTCCATAGGCTCGAGAGGTAGGTATATTGCTGCTCAGAAAGGGAAAGTTCACAATTGGGAAGTTAAAATCATCACGTTTGTCATACAGCTTAGATTTCAAACGTCAATTTTCGTCAATGTAAATTAACAGATCTAAATACGAAGCTGAAGTAGGTGTATCAGTAGTCTCTTTAATTTCATGCTCATTGGGATAGATCTGTAGTAAATATTCCTTGAATTTTGGATTATTAAGAGAGAGTACAGCGTCTTTATAGCAGAAGCTGAAATTAAAGGACTGGACTAAATGTTTTTGTTCTTTTTTGTGTAAGCCCTTGTAAAAACTTCGCCTCATAGGAAAAAAGGAAGAAATCATCTAAAAGTGGCGCGCAGTTAGTTCCCATGGGAATTCCGATTGTCTGTTGAAAAACACGGCCTCCAAATTTGACAAAAATATTATCTATTAAAAATTCCAACATCTTGATTACGTCATTCTCAGTGTACTTCTTGCTTGACTCAGTGTGGCTCTTTACAAAATATGTTTTGTCTTTCCCTACTATTAAATAAGTGTATCTGCGTTCTCCGTTTTTAGTGCAGAAACATTGATGTATCAAATCCGAAATTACTGTTTTCAATTTATTGTGTGGCAGGGTAGTATAAAGAGTAGAAAGGCAAAGGTTTGTATGCTGTGGCAATGGGTAAGACTGCTAGAGGATAGCTGTTCGAGAAGATCTTTAGAATTTTTTAGAATCCACATCTAATTGACGCCGCTCGTGGAGTAGACTTTATCACAGTAACTTTTGAGGCCATCTGATTGCGATCAATAAAGAAGTAAGGAGCTTAGAAAGTGGCTTAGTGGTGCATCTGGAAGACCCCGCAATGAATCTCTGTTTGTATGGGCTTTGTTTCACTGTATTTTGTGTATATATATCTTTATTCTCAATAGTAGACTATAAGAAAATTTGACTAAATAGATAATGAGATTTGGGTACATTAAACAAAAACAATGAAAGCGTATGAATTAATGAACACGCTTTACATGACATCCTATCATTTTGCACAATATCATTGTTAAAAGGACACAACTCTAAATAAAGCCCAAATCGAGTTTTATCGTCAGTAACTTAGTTACCAAATTTCAAACAATGCACTTTACAAAATTATTAGTTTAATTAGTTTAACAACTCAAGAATCAATTAAGCTTTGTTTTGAGCTTTGTAGTCAGCAACTAAATTTCAAGACAAAATGAAATTCCAAACGCAAATTATTAATTAGACACTAACTCCCAGCCAGTTATTCTATTTAGGTAAAAAGAACTTCTATATTCAACAAACAATAAATTTGATTGACATTTATCTAAGAATATATCTTATATTTCATTTCAGACAAAGGATCGGATGATAAAATATATCTGATTGTTGGCATCGTCGCCGCCATTTTAGTTCTGATAGTGCTGATTGGAGCAATGATCTGGTGGAAAAGAAAGACAAACATTGTTTGATTAGCACACATAACTACTACTTCGTTTAATTAGATATGTGTAATATGGTAGACATTTTGGACTTCCATGTCCATTGTATTGAGATCACAACCACATGTCTTTAAAAAAAATAACTAAAATTGAAAACCTTACGAAATCCTTTATCAAGATGAGAATAATTGAGGCTTGTTTAGGGTATATTGGGATACGGGATATTTGCCACTTTTGTTAATGGGATATGGGATATTTGAGACAAAAAGTACTGGGATATGGGATATTCTGACTATGGAAAACGGGATATTTCAATAATTAATGGGATATCTTCAATTTCCAAAGGGATATTTTCGTCCAGACTTACTGGGATACGGGATATTGGGACCCCCTAAACAAGCCTCGTAATTGATCCCCAAGCTGTCTGGGTTGGCATGATCTTATTGATATAATATAAACTATAATGTAAATATGTATAAACTCAAACAGGAACATGCAATTATATAAATTTCAAGGTTTTTAATTATAACGTATCTTACTTGGCACAAGCATAGAAAAATAATTTTGTTTACAATTTTTTGATTATGGCTTTCCATATTATTTGATTTTAATGCTGCTGATGAGAGGTTTCTCCTTGAAACACGTGTACAGCTTAAATAGATTTACTGTTGATTTTTGCAACTTTAGTATTTTTGTATTTTGCTTACCAATTATAATTTGTATCTAAAATAAATCATATGTAAAATACTGGTTTAAATGCCTTTGATACAACCAAAATATTAAAAACTTTATGCTAATTTGTAGTGGCTTGTTCAAAATGAATTGAAGAGTATTAGAGGGGATTTTATGAATTTTTTCGGGCAATTTATTATGTATTTTAGACCTTTTGTCACAGAATAAGGTTTTGAAGTAATCTATGAGCAGAGAGGGATATTGAAAACAAAACTATTTTTATCGAATTGGGGCAGTTTTTAAAATAAATCAAAGCTCTGATGGAGCTGAATCTCGAATCCCTGAAAATCTACACGTGGCAAAAATTCGTGGTAATCCAAAGAACCGCTGCATACGTCTGCATGTATTAAGTTATTCCGTAATACGTGAAAATAATCGGATTGTGTGATTTCGCATGTCGATTTCATTGCTATAAATATATTTATTACATACCAGGCAAAGATATGTTCTGTTTTGCATATGTAATATAGCCGGAAGTTAACAGTCCATATCACATACCCAGTCCGATATGGCCATATCAGACCCGCCGCCTCGTTCTGAAATATCCATATCAGCCCGGTGATATGGCTATTTTGGACCGGGTGTGATGATAACTCCTAATTGGAAGTATATAATAAACAGATTAAGACATGGCCTTTTCCATATCAGCACGGTTATCATCCTTCAACCCATATAAGCCCTCGGCTGGCGCCTCGGGCTGATATGAGGGTCTCGGGATGATAACCGTGCTGATATGGAAAAGGCCATGTATTAATCTCTATGCAATACACTGTCACAGCTAAACAAATGTTATTTTCATCTTTGACAAATTACTGCGCGACAGGTTTGTTGATCCGAAACGCAATATAAAACTAGATTTGCAATTGCAAGCAATAGCTGATGTCGCCCCTGACAGCCAATTCGATGATTTCATCTTGCTCGCAGTTTCAAAATCTACCTAGAAATCAGTTTTCGTAGAAATCGGCCAAGTTGAAATTTTGACGAATTTAGGCAGCCATCTTGGAAATGTCGGCCATTTTGATTTTTTTTTGTTGCATGCCCAATTTCTAATAGTGATTCAACGTTTTGCCAAATATGAATGAAATCTGTCAAGGCATGTTTAAGATTTGATGAATTTTATGGAAATCAGACGTACGAAAAACACTGACGTAACTTGGCAGCCATCTTGAAAATGGCAGCCATTTTGAAATAAAATTTTGGTGGAAGCACAACTTCATAAGGTGATCCAACTTTGTACCAAATATGAATGAATTCTGTCCAGGCATATCTGAGAACGAAGCCGGACAAAAATCATTGGAAGAAAGAAAGCGGAATAATAATAATAGAGAAATGGACAAAAAACAATATGTCGTCCCGACTACGTCTGGGGCGACATAAAAACGAGTAATTTGATAAACCAGCATATTCTTTCGTAAAATATTGTTTTCAATTGAACATAACAACACCGTATTCAACTAAAGAAAATGAAGAAATATAACTTTAAAACACAATGTATACGATTTTGAAAGAAACTTGCGCACTATATTTTATCGGAAGCACGAAGATCATCTTTTAGAGCTGTTCATAGGCTTGAAGCCTCACGTGATTTTTTCTTGTCATTTTAACATTTCTCCAGCCATTTCATGGCTTCGAGATAAAATCAGTACACAGTTACTAGTATGAATTTGATGGAATTATCAACTGTCTCAATTGAATATGAATTACTATATAATGAATGTAAACGAAAGAATATAAAGTAAAATTGATATACCGAAATACTAAGAAGCCAATTCATATAATACAGTGTGAAAATACGAAAATTTTGCTGCGAAGATAATTTTTAACTCGAAAGCGAGCTTAGAGTTGTTAAAACCACCCGAGAAAGTCACGTGAGGCTTCAGGCCTATAAACGTATTTGATGAGCTACATGCTTATAGTGCATAAATATAGTGCATAAATTTCTTTCAAAATCCTTTTTTGTGAGTCGAATATTGACGGTGTTGCTATATAGAATTGATATTAACATACAGTACATAAATATTGACAGGATTTGCGTCCCTGTCTCTTGGAATAAATCCAGTAATACTGTCGCGTAGATTTTTGTCAAAGATGTTTACTGTGTCATGTGTATTTATAGCAATGGAATCGACATGCATACGAAATCACACATTCCGAATATTTTAACGTATAGTATTACGGAATAACTTAATATATAAACTGTACCTTCTGTCTTGTTTGTCGGATCAGTTCTCAAATCGGCGAATGTATTTGTTTACCCGGTTCTGTTGGCTATATAGCATATGAGTTGAACTGTACACCAATACGAAAATCACCCATTTCGATCATATTCACGTGATTATGGAATTGCCTGTGATTTTTTATTAACTTTCGATAAATTGTACTTTCTATTCAGTTCTCTAAGGCTAATATAGCATATTAATTCGTTTTTTCTATGCAGCAGTTCTTTGGATGACCACGAAGTTTTGCCACGTGTAGATTTTCAGGGCTTTCGAGTTTCAGCTCCATCGGAGCTTTGATTAATCTTTATGTTGTTTATTGCCACCATTCGAATACTAGTAGGTTGTAAATATTTATATGTTATTTAGATTTTACTTTTTAATGACAGTTTGTTTATATATTATATCATAACTATTATGTTATTTTGTCATTTTCTTAATATGATTATGTATAATAAATTATTTGAAAAATGAAATAAAATAAAAACTAAAGGTTGTCGGAACGACAGCTATCCCCAAATTATTTTAGTAAGGTTGCTAGGTAGAATTCTAAAAATAAGTGATCTTTGAGACTTTCAGGAAATTTACCAAACTTTTAATCGCGTTTTAGAATTCTAATTATTCTAAATATCTCATTTTCTATTAAACAATTGCTAAAAAACATAATTATATGCTCAAATTTGAGCATATAATTATGTATTTTAGCAATTGTTTAATAGAAAAATTTTACGAAAGGATATGGAGTAAATGAACATGAGACCATAACACATATGTTAACTCCAACTGCAATAATTTCAATTTCAATTTCAAATATGATTCTTTGACATTTTCAGGAAATTCACCAAAGTTGGAACCGGAATCATAATTCCGAAAGCTTATTGCAAATCTACAGACTATATCCAACTATTCTGCATAAAAATTTTACCCCTAAATCCAAAAATGTGAAGGAGTTTATATCACATGCCACATGTATCTAAATTAACATCTTTGGACCTTTGTCAAAATCAACATCTTGGGGCCTCTTGTTTGTACCAGGATAAAGATAAAAAACCGAAAGCTTATTGCGCATCTACAGACTATATGCAACAATTCTACAACAGAATTAAATCCACTAATCCATAAATGTAGGAGGAGTTTGTGTCACATGCCACTCGTGTTAAAATCGACATCTTTGGCCCCTTGTTTACACCAAGAGCAGTATCAAAGATCCGAAAGCTTATTGCACATCTACAGACTATATGCAACAATTCTACAACAAAATTAAATCCCTAAATCCAAAAATGTAGGAGGAGTTTGAGTCACAAGAAAAGTGTGACGGACGGACGGACGGGCAGACGGAGGGTATAACAATATTCCCGAACTTTCTCCGGAAGTGCGGGGATAATTACTATTATCTAAATTTATGTAAATTCTAAAACCTTTCTATTATCTAAATTTATGTAAATTCTAAAACCTAAGGTTTAACTCACTCCATCGTAGTTATTTGATATTACTGATTGTTTTGATTTCTCCTGTATTAAATACTTTTCGAAAGGACATGAAGTAGATGAACATGAGACCATAACACATATGTTAACTCAAAGTGCAATGACTTTAATGAGCTGTATGGCCATTTCGGAAATTAAATCCTCATCAGCAGTACTAGAACCCAAACACAGGAAATCCATTATTTCCAAAAAATGATTCAAATGCATAAAACCAATCAAAATCCGAATAATCAGTAATATAAAATATAGCTAAGGACAAAACTACGATGGAGGGAGTTAAATTTTAGAATTTACAAAAATTGTATTTGTCTTTTTGTATCATGGAATTTGGCTCTTGTCAACTCGCTTTTACCCCCATTCAACCTGAATTATGATCCAAATCCTTTCCCGAATACTATTCCTTACTTTAACCCTAATCCGGATCATAATTTCAAACATGCCTTACCCTAACCCTATAAATCCTGAACTTTAGTCAGCTCATTAGTATTAATCCTTAACAAAATACCCAAGTTACTGTTAATTTAGTTTCTGCATATGCACATTTCTACACATTATGTCTCATCAGTGAAGATCAAAGCAAAACATTTGGAAGTACATGTTCAAGATGATAGGGAAGATTTAAATAGAAAAGCCATGATTCATCTAAGGACAGAGCTATGCTCGAAAAATTGTAAAATTTAGACATTGCAAGTTCCAATACAATCGGTTTTCGGGCCAGCACCGAAGTACCGACTACTGGGTTGATGAATACCCTCGGGGACGAACAGTCTATTTGACGAAAACGCATTTTTTCATATAGTTAATGAAAAGTGAATTATATTAATTGGCAAGTTTCAAAAGTGGTATTTTAAGGTCACATTAAGGATTAAGCTTATACTAGACCTATGGTTTATAGGATTTAGGATAGGTCTGTGACGTCATTTTAGGGAATGGTTGTGATAAGGTTAATTGTTGACCCCTTGAGAGGTATATTTTATTGATATTACTGTATAATTTCAATCCTATGAAAGAATTGGTGGTAATGATGTTCATGGTAATGAAATGCATCTAAAATTCCATTTTTGTTACATTATAGTGAAGTCATTTGTTCATAAGGTAAAATGGTCTATGCTGATCCTGGATTTTGGGATTTCATAAAGAATGCACCGTGATCATTCGGTTTAAAGATGTCCCGTTCTGATGCTGTGTTTGTTTGCCTCAATTTCTGTTGCCCTTATATTGGCATTTTTTAAAGGATTTTTTATTTTCTCCTTGCTTCTTCTTATTATAGTATTCGTTTACTAAAAGGTCAAACCATGCAAAATATTCTTATTGTGCATCTTTTCTGTAAATGGTTGCAAAGATTTCTTCAGTTTAAAAAAATTAAAGGATATGGAGTAAATGCACATGTGCCAAGGTCTCTTAAAATGCATGCTAAACAAGCAACGCTTTTATTGTTTTTTTTTCATCTTGAAGTCACCAACAGACCTTCAACAATTAGCTTTGTTCATATTTCACTGTAAGTTCAAGACGGCCACTAGCACCGGTTTAAGCGGAATTCATTGCTAACTGTTGAGCAATGCAAAATTAATGCCTCTCAGTCATGAATTCAGGATCGTCAACAATCATAAAATAGACAGACAAAGCGTTCTAACAACTACTGTGTTACCAATTGCCCGAAAAAAAAAGACATAACAGAAGACAAACACAACATATAAACAACCACAGGGCACTCATCTAGTCAATGAAAGTGACAATAAAAGTCCGAAACGATCAAAGGAAGAGACCAGTAAGGAAAATCCGTATAACATTCGACTAAATCAGGGAAACACAATCCAACACAGAACATTTTTGGCAAGCCGTCATATTCCCGACTTGGAACGGGCATTTTATAAATAAAATGGTGGGTTAAACCAGGTTTAATGATGCATCAACCTCCCGCTTATATGACGACTAACTATAGCTTCTGTGTGCCCAGATTGTGTAAAATGTCAAAGCCATAATATAGTCAGGGGGCACTTCACTATTTCAATACGCCAATATTTGACAGACCACGAAAATAGTACTATAAAAAATAGTGCCTTATAATTTGTAGTGACTCCAGCCAATTGATACATGTTATAATCAGCAAGATCATAGAATATTTCCAGATGAACGACAGAGAGCAAAGAACAGTTAAAAAAACATGATTAAGTTGCGTAACAAGCTAGAACGGATAGAATGAAATACGACCAAATACCGAAAATTCTCTGTTGCGACTATGTACAAAATCAAAACAATTATATTTTCTTATTTGACATATTTTTGAAATCCCTGAATTTAACATAAGAGTCAATGGGAGGGCGAATAAGTGGTGTGCCTCCTGTCATAACCTATAGATTTTTTCTGACATAGGTAAAATGTTTTTGTCGTTCGATGTACAAGCCTAGTGTCATACAGGTAAAATGTTTTTGTCGCTCGGTGCACAAATCACACTGGAGTGGCAAGAAGAGAAATATAAAGAAAGAAGCCAAAACTTAAACAAAACCGTCTTCAATAAAATTGGAAATAGGAATTGAATATTTATCAATCAAATCTGGATATCGTCCAATAAATTTCTTCAGAAAAACTATTAATCTGCATTTCTCGAAGCCCTGATTTAAAAGTTTACGAATTAAACATCTGTGTCGTTTCAAAAAATCTTGATAGTGACT
>MJUU01037678.1:227908-273425 GCA_002080025.1 Modiolus philippinarum
GGTGTCCAGTACAAACTAGGCAAATCATTAGATTTGTCATTGGTAGAAATGTTTAATAATTCCATAAACGATTTATGATTTGCCAGGATTTCATCTTTATCTATAGTAATATTTTTGTATGTGGGGTTGCCTGAGCTATTATCTACGCCAAGTTCTTGTATTAAGCAATCATAATAGTGCTTTTTGCACACAAAAACAACATTGTTTGCGGCTTTGTCTGCTGGAACGACAACATACTTTTTGTGAAGAGATGAAAGACAAGATACAGCGTCACCCTCTTTGAAGATAGATTTGGGTGTATTCTGTACGCAGTTTTTCAATTTATGTATTCTGCGTAACACTAAAGACCGGATAGCTTTTACCCACTCTGACAATGTGTTGATGTCATCAACTTCAGATTCACGCTTGATCCAGGATCTGGCATATTCCTCAACTGCGTCCATAATGATCTTAAAATTATGATTCCAGTTGATAAGTTGAGGTTCCCTGAACTTCGGGCCTTTAGAAAAAATTTTCCTGAGACCATCGTGGTCAATGATATCCAGATTACCTGTAATAACGTGGCCAGATGGTTGGTATAT
This sequence comes from Modiolus philippinarum, assembly GCA_002080025.1. NCBI lineage: Eukaryota > Metazoa > Mollusca > Bivalvia > Mytilida > Modiolidae > Modiolus > Modiolus philippinarum. The sequence continues at coordinate 228,490 of MJUU01037678.1, forward strand.
AAAAGGTGAACTCGAACAATCACACGTCAGAGGATTTTTAGAGTAAACTTCAATATCTAGTTCCTGCAATGCTTTTCTGTAATTAAAGATATGATTTGCGATGGTATTGGAGTAGCTGTAGGAAATAATGGCAAGAAATCTTGCTAATCAATAGCAAGAAATAGGGCAAAACTAAATAGTAATATATGTTTGCATTATGAACAGGAGGTCAAAATAACATTTTTAGATTTTCAAAAGTTTGAAAATAGTGTATCCATACGAGAAATTCTCTCAAGAACAAGTACACCATACTGACTGAAATATATATAGAGCATTCATCTCTGTAACGGGAATAAACAAATTTCATTAATTTTAGCAGAAATAAACCACAAACTAAAAGTGTTACTTTTCAAACCTTAATTGTACCAAAATTCATGAAATACCGAAATATATAAAACTACAGCAGAAGAATATCATCAAGTAAAATGTTCAAAACCTGAAAAACTGAACAGTTTTTGGTAAATTTTAAAGATTTATTTAAAACAAGAGACTTAAAGTCTTGGTTTTCTTGGTAATTTACTTTCCGCATATTGCCATTTCGAAAATTAATTGTGACAAAATTCATGAAATTTGTATTTCACAACATCTAAATACCTTCTAAAAGATATATAAAATAAACCTTTGAAAAACTTAATAGTTCAGGAAATCAAAGACTTTTCATCTTACCTTTCTAAAACTTCAGACTAAAATCTTACTTTTCATGCCTATTTATGCAAAAATTACGGGAATTTTTACACCGGAATATACAATACTGATTCAAAGGGTATGATGATATTAAATTTTACATTTCTAAAGACTGGGTGTATAGTGCAGACTTAAGCCTCTCTTTTTATACCGTTTTATGCTAAAATTCATGAAATTTGTATATTGCAACATATAAAACATCTGCAAAAGGATATGGATATAAAGGAAATTTTAAATTTTTAACCAAAAAAAAAAAATGTTTAAAACGGAATTCAGCTGGCCGTTAAGTTGAAAAAGTTATTTTCATAAAATATAACCCTTAAAACCGAATACTTTGCCTTATATGGAAATTTTGACATTTATACGTAAAAGGAATACTTTTGATTTAGCATTAACAGACAACTTTATCATTTTCCTTTTTTGTAATACCTCATTTGTCATTGTATCTTACGCACTGGGTGTCGAGTAGAAGGCTAAATTTCCTGCCCCTACCAATTTCTCCCCTTTTCCAGTGGCAATTAAAAGTCGTTGCCCCGGTTGTCCCTTCCTAATTTATTTCTTTCTTCTTCTTACTTACAATTTTTTGAATTGATTAAATTGTTCTCGTCCTGATATAGCTGAAATATTGCTCATTGGACGTTAAACTCTAACTAAGCAATCAATCATTGTATCTTTTCTGATAACAAAGTTACGTGCATTCAAAGTCAGGGACTGCCATTTTCCCTCAAAAGACTTTTGTGGTACCTTTATTCAATTCTTAAAAGCAGTTTCCGTCTGATTGGATAAATTTTGAACACCTAATTGCGATTTCTGTTTCTCATATCTCATTGTTTGCGTTTCAAATTCAAACTCAATTCCGATTGCAAAATGCAGTTTTCATGCGAAATGCAAGGTATCATGCTTTCCGATCGAAATCTCCAGATTTTGTGCAAAATAACTGATATTTTGCATTGAAACCTTAATTTTCGAGCAAAATACTACATATTCCGTATTGCGTGCAATTATTTTATCTCATAAACGTTACATGCGACATAAGAATTTGTTACTTACTCCAGATTGGAAATTGCCCTTATGAATAAAAAGGAAACCCCATAGAAATCCGATAAATAATAAAGATTCTACTGTCAAATCATCCATTTTAACCCCTTTTTGACACCTTTTCTGAAATTGTTTGCCAAGGAAAACAAATAACACGGATGCCATGAATATTATACTAAAATTTGATAAAAATCCATTTACTAGAACAAAAGTTGTGCTGTCCGTAGACCCAATAACACCATATTTAACCGATTTTGACACTTTCATCTGAAAAAGACGCGCCAGGAACTACAATTAATACCCAAGCAAACGTATATGCCGAGAAACGTACTATTTATATTCGATAATAATCAGTTCACTACAGCCAAAGCTATGCTGTCCACATCACAGACCTCCACAACAACGCCGGGGCCATAACGTCAGCGGTCGTATAAATATGTTAAAAGAAATAAAGGATCCAAGAATTAATAAAAGAAAATGTCTAACAGAAATAAATTATTAACATTCTTTTGTCGAATTTCAAATGACTTTAACTACAATACTAGTAGAACGGGTTTCCCTAGAACACTTTTGTCGAGGTGCCAAGTAGTGCATTCTTTGTAAAATATTTTTTTTCCCTCAATTTTTCGTAAAATATGCAAATTAGTTCAGGAGGGAATTTTTGTGCCAATATTGAGGGCGCTGCAACCATTATTAGACCTTTGACCCCTTATAGAGGGCTCTGCAATCGTTATTAACGAGGTGCTAAGTGTATTATTGACCTTTGGCCTGGTCTCGTGGGTCTCGGTCTTTCTCTATCCAGGATACTTTCCTTGATCACGCCTTCTACTTTGGTTTCGCCTTCTACTTCTGTCCATGTCCACTGGTATCGTCTTAATCCTAACCCTATTCCATTTTTTAACTACACCTTAACTTTGGTCTCTCTTACCCAGTGACAGAAACTTACCTTTAACTTTACATTTATTCCTTGACTAACCCTATTTTTAATTACACCTTAACCATTGTCTCTAGAATTCAGTGCCTGAACCTTTTTGTTATAGTGTTGTACTTAAGAGTGTCATTGACCTTTGACCTTTGGCCTCTGTCACTGATCTCGCACTACCTCTATCCAGGATACTTTCCTACGTCTCGCCTTCTACTTTACCTTCTACTTTGGTTTCGCCCTACTTCTGTTCATGGTATTTTCACTGGCCTCGTCTTTATCCTTACCCTAACCTTACACTTATCCTTGTACTAACCTTTAACCTTACACTTATCCTTGTACTAACCCTAACTTTTCTGTTGTTAGATCAGTAATGGTGTGTTTGTTCACGACTAACCTTTACCATTTTTGTTTCAGTTTTTCAATACCTTCATAGTTACTTTCTTTTTTCCTATTTGATTGGAGTTACCTCTCTATTATCTCTAACCTAAGTTGCTATGACAACTCTATATTCATTTTTTTATATTTGAATGTTATTTATTTTTTTTTATTACTATTATTCTATCATTTAATTTGTTTTTTATTTCATTTTTTTATTGTTTTTCATTTGTATTATATTTATTTGTTATATTATTTTATTTCTTTTATTATTTTTTATTATTCAACTTTTAGTTTCATTATCTTTATTTGATTTATTTATATTCTCAATTATTTTTTATTTTTTTTTCATTTTTATTAATATTTTATTTACTTTTTTATTTCATTTCTGATTTATTGTTTAGTATTTATTTTTTTTTATTACTTTTTTATGACAAGCGTGATGATTTTAATTTCCCCATTGTGAACTTTCCCTTTCTTAGCAGCAATATACCTACCTCTCCAGCCTATGGAGTGTACATTTCACAGTTGATTCGTTACTGTCGAGCTTGTAGTTTGTACAGTGATTTTTTGAACAGAGCAAAAACACTGTCCCAAAAGCTGCTTAGTCAGGGATTTGTTCAACCTTTGTTAATTTCATCCCTCAAGAAATTCTATGGCCGTCACCATAGCATCATTGAAAGATATGACGTGTCAGTATCCCAAATGAAAGTGGACATTTTCAGCTAGATTCACGTCTTCCCGGATTTGACTACCGACTTTGACATTTTCCCGGATTGAATCACTCACAGTGTGACGGGTGCTGTTAACAGAGCAGGACATGCTTACCCTTCCGGAGCACCTGATGTCACTCTCAGTTTCACTGGAGTTCACACTGTGAGTGCCTTTGTTCTGAATGTTGTGGTTTCTGGTTCTGTGCTTTGTGTCTGTCTGGCGTCATTGTTTTTGTGTCTAACGTCATTGTTTTCTGTGTTCTCGTTTTTGCCCTGTCTTTGGACTTCGATTTTTGTGAATGTCACCCCTTTGTTCCTTCGGTATTCTACTGCCGTTGTTATGATCATTGCTTTTTTTTTATTTATTTACTTTTTTATATTTATTTATTTTCTTTATTATTTTGATATTATTTCTATTTTAATTATTCATTATATTATTTGTTTTTTTTAAATTTATTGTTTTATTGTTGCTTTCATTATCTATTATTTGATTTATTTATATTCTAAATTATTTATTTTTCTTTATTGTTATATTTATTTTTAATATTATTATAACTTAATTTATTTTATATTTGAATGATATTATTTTTATTATCATTTTTATTATATATTTTTTATTATTTTATTTTTGAACTTTATTTTTCCCCTTATTCTCAGAAATCTAGTATTTTACTAGTATTGTTCCTAACTCTTAACTTTTTTTACAATTTTGCTAGTGCTATATTTGATAGATCTATTGTAATGTGATTATATGTGAGATTTTACTTAGGTCACTCTGCGTTTATCCAGGCTTGTCACTGGCTATCCGATGTGATAGGCCGCATTACCCTCCCTGCGTCCCATTTGTTTTAAATCTAATGGAATTGCTTCTTTTTCATTGACGTAAAATGTCATATTAGTAAGATGATGAATCGTCCATTTGGTTTTTGGTCTATGGTGTTTCAGGACATCTTGTAGGATCAATGAGGTGGTGAACATCCTATATTTTTAATAAGAATGGGCACTTCCAAAAATATGGCATTATTTTGACTGGCATAGAAATATCGCAGTTCATCTGTTTGTAAATCTCGTAAAATAGATCCAAATCGATAAGTTTATTTTAAAAGGAGACTCTTGTTGTTCAAAGACGTCCCATATTTACTCTAGAATATTGGGGAAAGTGCTGTTTTCGAAAGCGATCCTCTATGAAGTTTTCTGTACATTCTGTGGTTAGAATACTTGGTCAGCATTCTAGGTGCAACTGCATGTTGAGTTTCACGATCTCCACACAAAACGTTTGGTTTGGTATGATAATCGTTGGTTGTCGGTCTGGTAAGGATTTCATCGCAGCTTTCAGGTTGAGATGATTCATCCCCCTTTCCAGACTGTAATATGTTGGATCTGTTTATCAACGTAAACTTAGAAGGTTTGGCTCCTGGTCTTTCGTGTATAGCACGGTGACGCTTGAGGCTAGATTGGTTGTTGAAATATCGACCACAGACATCACATCTAAAGGTGTAATCGATGGAAGCTTCGTGCCTGGTTTTATTGTCGAGTCGATTGAACTTTTTCCCACACTTGGTACAGCTGTATTCTTGATTATCCTCTAAATGGCTCTTCGCGTGTCGCTGTAAACTCCGCTTTTCGGTGTACTTCTTTGGGCATTTGTCACAAGCGAACATTTTAACTTCTGGTCAGCAGATTGGCAGTCTGGCGACTGAAGAAGCCTTATATAGTCAAAGTCATTTGTATCGATGGCCGTGATTGGCGGTTCACTTTTGTAAGGGATCATTTGATAGGTTGATTTTCCTGTATTGTGATTGGTCAATCCATGGCAAAGGGAGCTTTTGATTGGTTGGATTTCTTACAATTTGATTGGTCCACATTATGTACACTTTTAATCCACTTTTTGTTTAAAAAATGGTGACCTACTGAATATTTACATCAAAAACACTACGAAACGTCAAATATGAACATAATATTGATATCGAAACACATATCGAAACGTTAACTATGACTATGAACTGATACAAAACCATCAACAACATTGATACGACATTGATATGAACGTAGCGTGAAATTTCAGATATGAATTAACATAAAATATGGACGCACTTCGATATGAAGACGTTAACAACAAATGGAAGAAGAAATAAACATCAAGTGAAGACAAAGATACCAAAAATAATGAAAACAAATACAACAATACATGACAACTTAATGACAACAATATGAACTGTTACATGAATACACAATATGAAACATGAAACATCAACATAATTACAACAAAACATGAAAATAAATGTGAACTATGACTATGAACTGAAACAAAACTTAACAACTTTGATATGACATTGATATGAACATAAAGAATGAACACATAACATATGGAAGCACTTTGATATGAATGTTAACAAGTGGAAGACAAAATAACGTCAATGGGAAAACAAATCGATACTGAATACAAGATGATCTACGAATACAAACATACATGTTAAAAGATTAACATGAAGTAATACAAAAAAAAATATGAAAACTAGTTGATATTGAAGATGATACAAACGATAAAAACAAGCATTGATAGTAAAAGATCAACATGAATTGACACAAACAATGAAAACACATAGATTCTGACGATAAAATGAACAATACATACAAAATACCAAAGTTGCAAAAAAATGAACAGTAGATTTAGTTATGCTGTACACGTGTTTCAAGGAGTAACCTCTCATCAAAGATCAACATTAAATAATACAACATATGAATGTGAACACCAAATACGAACAGAAACATTGAAACATCAACATAATCTGACGCAGGATATGTAAACATATGAACATTGATACGAATATTAACACCAAATCATACGCCTTACCTTAAGTATGACTATAAAGTGATATAAAACATGTAAACATATGAACATTAACACTGATATAAACAAAAATATAATCAGAAACATTGAAATATCAAAATTAAACGACATTCATATCAACTTTAATGATAAAACTGAAACATAACTATGGGAACACACTGATGTGAACACCAAATACAAGTAGAAATGTTCAAATCTGAACATTAAACGACAGAAAATATGTAAACATGGAAACATTGACAAGAATGTTAACACCAAGCACAACATGGAATGATAAATATCAAGATAATGTAATATAAAAACATCAAAATTAAACGACATTCATATGAACTTTAATGATTAAAACTGAACATAACTTGAAATCTCCAACGAATTGACAAACATTATAACAACATTTAGTCATTGACATGAATATTTACACAAAAACAATAGACGAAACTTAAAATATCAAGATCATATGATACAAAACATTATAGATTAACCACATCATGTGAACTTGAATATCAAAACACAACATGCAACATGAAATATGAACAAAAATACAAGCATTAATGTTTAAACATTAACATTAACTGATACAGCATATGGGAACACACTGATGTGAACACCAAATACAAGTAGAAATGTTCAAATCTGAACATTAAACGACAGAAAGTATGTAAACATGGAAACATTGACAAGAATGTTAACACCAAAACACAACATGGAATGATAAATATCAAGATAATGTAATATAAAAACATCAAGACTTTATGAAGACTTTAACACAAAAACACAATATGAAATGTAGAATATGAACATAATTACAACAAATTATGAAGATAAATGCAAACTTGAAATGAAAACGTAAGATGAAACGTTAAATATCAACATTATTACAACAAAACACGAAAACTTATTGACATTAAAGGAAACAAAACTTAAATAAACCATTAAATATTTGTTAAGAATGACACAATATATCAAAATATGTAAACAAATCGATAATGAAGACAACATGAAGAATAAATACCAGTACAAATGATATAAAATCAACATAAGTGATCCATTAGTAGTTAGTTTAAAGTATCTGGGTGGTAAAAATGGCGATTTCATGGTATTGTGTTAGTAAAAATGGAAATTTTAGTGTATCAGGATAGTGGTGGTGGTGGTGGAATAATAGCCTATAGTGGTGGTGGTGGTGGTGATTTAAAGGTCTATGAGATCGGTGGTGGTGGTAAATTTCAGGTATCTGGGTGGTGGTGGTGGTGGTGGAATAATAGTCTATGGCGGTGGTTTAAAGGTGTCTGTGTGGTGGTGGTGGTGGGATAATAGTCTATGGTGGTGGTGGTGGTGGTGGTGGTGGTGGTGAAAAGGTTGTTGTTGTTGTTGGTGGTGGTGGGGGATGATAGTCTATGGTGGTGGTGGGCTATGCCTGTGTATGTGGTGGTGGTGGCAGCAGAAGCACAAAAGGCCGATAAAGACAACAAAACTGCAATAAATTCATCAAAAATACGTTATGCAACATGAAAAAGGAACAGAAATGCAATAAAACTTAAAACAAACGCAACAAAATGCAAACATGTACGTGGAAAACATCAATGTAAAATGAAATAACATCTAATCTCGCCCTGAACGAGACTTCTTTAAGGTAACAGATATCAGGATGACAGTGTAACCAAACAATTTAGAAGTATGAAAATACCCCGATTTCATATATCACATGACTATAGTGACAATAGTTCGGATTTAGACCGGTCTAGGGCCGAATTAGGGCCGACTATGGCCAATTTTTGATTTTCAAAGGCCGATAACTTCATACAACTACATTCTAGCTCTTAAATACCTTGACCAATGAGTTAAGATGACTAAAGATATCACGAATTCACATATCATAGGTCCATAGTACTAATAGTTAAGATTAAGGCCGAATTAGGCCCGACTGAGGTCGATTTGTGATTTCTAAGTGCCAATAACTTCATACAATTACATTTCAACTCTTAACTACCTTGACTAAACGCTTTAAAAGCCTAAAGATACACCAAATCCATATATCATATGACTATATTACTAACAGTATGGATAAAGGCCGATTGAGGGCCGACTTAGTGCCGAACTTTGATTTTAAGGGCCAATTACTTCGTAATAGTACGTTATAGCATCCTTATACTTATACCAAACGATTTAAAAGTATTAAAGTACTCCGATTTCATATATTATATGTCTATATTTGTAATACTAAGGGTCAGGGCCGAATTAGGGCCGTTTTGGGCCGATATCTCGTTCACTCTCGTAGCTAGGGTTTTGAAATCTGTACCAATCGATTCAGCGACCTCGATTTACCCTAGTATGACATCACAAAGGAACGAAAATACGCAAACAATACTCAAAAACTAGTACGTCAATCGTTCGAAGAACAATTGATAGGTCTTTCCAAAAGTTGCGTCAGAATGTTCTCATTATTGATTCACAGGGAAAACCAACATTCTAAGCTTAATATGTATATTTATAGACTCTTTAACGTGAAATACATTTTTTTTCAATATGACCTTGACATTTGACCTTTACGTCATTTTGAAGGTCAAGTCTACCTGAACATTTTTTGTCTTGAATACATGTTTGTATCTTCAATGGTATTTGAGCTATAGGCAAAAAACCCTTATTTATACATTGAAAATCGGTTTTTGGTCCATAGGTCCAAAACAGTTGGTCCAATGATTTTGGACCAATGTAACAATTGTAGGTCTCAACAAGAGACACATTTTCTCCATTACATTTAATCAGCTATCTGTTACGGTTTCCGAGTTTATCCGCTAACAAGTCTAGAGGACAAAATAAAGGTCATCGATGACCTTTCATCTCGACCTTTTGAAATAACCCCTTGGGAACCAAGAACAATGGTAAAGGTCTCATGTCTCTATCACTTTCGGTTTGGAAGAAAATCATTGTTAAAAAAGCATCAAATTTTGCGGGGGCATAACTCCAGAATGGTCCATCGGACAATTTCGGACCAACTGTAACAAACTTTTGTGATGACCTAACGAGCATTTTTCTAATTACACTTCATCAGCTATCTTTTATGGTTTCCGAGTTCATCTGCTAGCAAGGTTTAATTTAATACTTTATTTATTTTACAAGATTACAAACAGCCCAAAGGCTACAAAGTTGTCTCCTCAACATAAACAGACAAGACAATATAGTACAAGACAAAATACAATACAACTCTCATTCACATGCTCACACATACAATGTAGTATAGTCAAATAGGTTCTGATACAAGTTTGTAAAATAAATAACATAAAACGTTACTGTTTTCTATAAATTCAAACACATACTGAAATAACATTTTGTTGTCATCCATTGAGAAACAACGGCAGTAGAATACCGAAGGAACAAGGGAAGCGATGACTACAAAAATCGAAGTCCAAAGACATGGCAGAAACGGTAACAGATAAAAACAAAGACAAAACAAGGACCGAGACAGCCACAACGCACGGAAACAAAAAGACAACATTAAGAACCAAGGCACTCACAGCGTGAACTCCCATGAAAACCGGGAGTGACACCAGGCGCCCCGGAAGGGCAAGCACGTCCCGCTCCGCCAGCGGCACCCGTCACACCATCAGTGAGCCAATCCGGGGTTGAGTCAAATCCGGCCATGTCAAATCCGTGAAGACGTGAAATTTAGCCGAAAATGTCCGCTCTCACCTGGGACACAGACACGCCACATCTGTCAACGATGTCACGGCGACGGCCATAGAACCTCTGAAGGAATGAAAGTAACAAAGGCTGAACAAATCCCTGACTAAGCAGCTTTTGGGACAGTGTCCCCGCTCCAACCAAAAAGTCACTGCATAAAAAATCATCATTACCAAATATAAAGATTTTAACTAGATAGTTGCGTAAAATTTCTTTAAAAGATATCAAATTTACATCTGGACAGAGTAATGCTCTTACTTTTTGGAAGAATAATAATCTTAAATTTTTATATCTATCACACTGAATAAAAAAGTGCTCAATAGTTTCAGGCTTTTTAGCATTACATCTATTGCATAGCCGAGAGGCAATAAAGTTATATCTAAATAAGTGATCATTTAAACCACTCAAACCGAGTCTAATACGAGTATGGTTTATTTTACCCCTACCATGACCAAAGGAATACATTTTTTTGCTGTTATTTTTGCAAAAATATTTGTTAATTTTTTTCTTTAAAAATATTTAAAGAACCTGATAATTTGTAATCAGCTGGAATCTCATTCCACTATTTAATCGTTGATGGAAAATAAGATGATAAGAATCTAACTGTGCGTCCATGCAATGGTAAAATGTTATCCATGCGACGCAAATTATAATTTTGTGTGTTATGAGTAATTAAGGGACAACACTCAAATAAATAATTAGGACACTCATGGTTAATTATCTTAAAGAATAGAATAAGTTTATGAATTTTACGTCTTGTCATCAAAAAATTTAGTCCAAGTTCATTTAATAAGTCTTTGTGGTTTGTTATTTTAAAAGCACCGGTTATATGAATTGCAGCTCTCCTTTGTACTTTTTCTAAAAGATCACTTTCACTTTTCAGACAGTTATCATATAATATATCACAGTAGTCAAGAATTGGTAAAATCATACTTTTATATAACTTTTCTAAACACGTTCTTGGTAAAAATCTTTTCATTCTAAACATGATATCTAATCTTTTGTTTGATTTCTTACATATTGTAGTAATATGATTACTCCATGATAAATTTTCAGACATAATTAAGCCAAGATGTATGTGTTCATTAAGCTGTTTTAAGATCATATTATCTAAAATAAGGTCAGAATGAGGAATTTCTTTATTTTTATTACAAAATATCATATATTCTGTTTTATTTGGAGGTTACTCTCCACTGAGAGGCCCATTTACTTGAATTATTAAGATCTGCATTTAATACATTAAACGAATCTAAACTATCAATATCTTTTAATAATGTTGTGTCATCAGCAAAGAGTTTCATGTCACTTTCAATATTCTCATTTATATCATTTATGTACACTAAAAATAATAAGGGTCCTAATATGGAGCCCTGGGGTACACCTGCATTTGTATGTTGAACTTTTGAAGATTTACCACTTCTAACGACTTTTTGTGATCGATTAAACAAGTAATTTTCTAGTAATTGAAACAAGGTTCCGCAAATTCCTAGTTGTTTTAGTTTCAAAAGTAATCCATCATGCCAAACTTTGGTAAAGGCTTTAGAAACATCCATAAATACAGCACATACATGTCTACCATTATCAATAGATTTATAAATACATGTATCATGGATCATACTGACAAGCAAATTTACAGTTGAATCATTCTTCTTAAAACCACTATCATTTTCAATAAGGAGATCATTTTCAATCAAATAATCATATAGTCTTTTAAAAATAATTTTCTCCAAACTTTTCGATATTGTCGGTAATTATGCTATTAGTATATAGTTAGTTTTAATTTGTTTATCTCCACTTTTAAATACAGGGCAACTATGACATGTTTTCCACATTGATGGAAATACTCCATTTGATAGACAATAGTTAAATTTTTTGTGAATGGTTTACATAAAGACAGAGCACATTTCTTTAGAACAATATTATTTAACCCAACAGCACCTGAGGATTTGTCGATATTAATCTTGGACAGTAAAGCATATACTTCATTCTCATCTGTTTGCAAAAGGCTTAATGTATTATTACAAAGCAAGTTAAATGGGGGAAGGGGGTGGGAATCTGAGTTATCTAATCTCATATGAGAAGAGAATAGTGAATTAAATAATTCAGCTTTTGGTATTTCATCTGAAATCGTGCCCACATTTTCACTTAAAGTTGGTATACAGTGTTGTGATTTAGAACCCAAAATGGATTTACTAAATGACCAGAATTTTTTGGCATCTAATTTATCTTTGGAAAGTTTATTAATAGTGTTTTCAGTATACCTATTCATAGCATTGCGTTTCATTCTATTGGCTTCTCTTCGAGCTATTATGAATCTTAATTTGTTTTCATCACTGGGAAAATTCTTAAACCTATGAAAAGCTCTGTCTCGAAATCTGAAAGCCCTTCTGACCTCATTTGACATCCACGGTTTATCCTGTGGTCTAATAAATACTACCTTATTGGGTATGTATTCATGTAAAACTGAAAGTATCAATTTGTATGTATAATCAACAATATCATCTATATAATCATAAATAAGGTAGGCATTGTCGAAAGGGGCAGAGAGTATGGCATTATTTAAATCATCAAAATCTGCAGTTTTGTAATCGCAGAAAGGTTGCTGTATTTTCAGAATATCTTGGGGGTTCCTTGATTAATTGATCTAGCAAGGTTTACCATGTTTGGTGATGTAACTCTGTTACTAAAAATAGATCTGCTTCACGGGGTCAGTCTGGTCAAGCCCAGCCATTTCTGAATAATGCTACCAAGTATCAAAGTGATAACTCTTAAGACTTTTTGGCAAATGTTGGAAGAAAAAAAGAATAAAATTAATAACTAGTATGTCAATCGTTCGATGAACAATTGATAGGTCTTTACCAATGTTGCGTCAGAATGATTCATTGTTGATTCACAAGGGAAAACCAACATTCTAAGCTTAATATGTACATTTACAGACTCTCTAACATGAAGTACATTTTTTTTTCAAAGTGACCTTGACATTTACCTTGACGTCATTTTGAAGACCAAGTCTACCTGAACATTTTTTGTATTGAATAATTGTTTGTATCTTCAATGGTATTTGAGCAATAGGCAAAAAACCCCAAATTTAGACATCAAAAATCAGTTTTTGGGCCATTGGCCCAAAACGGTTCGTCCAATGATTTTGCACCCATGTAACAATTGTAGGTCTCAACAAAACACACATTTTCTCCATTATATTTCATCAGCTTTCTGTTACGGTTTCCGACTTTATCCGCTAGCAAGACTGCAGGTCAAAATAAAGTTCATCGATGACCTTTGATCTTGACCTTTTCAAATAGCCCCGGGGAACCATGAACAATGCTGTAGGTCTCATGTCTCTATCACTTCCGGTTGGGGAGAAATTCATTGTTAAAGAAGCATCAAATTTTGCAAGGGGCATAACTCTGAAATGGTCAATCGGACAATTTCGGACCAAATGTAATGGATCTTTATCATGACCTAACAAACATTTTTCTAATTACACTTCATGAGCTATCTATTATGGTTTACGAGTTTATCTGCTAATAAGGTTTACCATGTTTGGTGATGTAACTCTCTTACTAAAAATAGATCGGGTTCACAGGGTCAGTCTGGTCAAGCCCGGCCATTTCTTATTAATGGTAGCAAGTATCAAAGTGATATCCTTTAAGACTTTTTTGCAAATGTTGGAAGAAAAAAAAATTTAAAAAAATAATAATCAGAAGAAATACAAGAAGGTCTTTCCACCAAAGTGGGAAAGACCTTAATAATAATAATAATAATTAAAAGGTCAATTGTTCAGAGAACAATTGCAAGGTCTTTCACCAGTTTTCACCATGATTACATGTTTGAGTTTTGATTTTGTTGTCTATTTCGGTCAAAAATATGCAGACGACAATTAGACACACATCTTCTACAAAACATTTGACCACCTATCTCTCATAGTTTACGAGTTTAAGCGATAACAAGGCCCGAGGTCATCGGTGACCTTGACCGATGACCCTTGACCTTCACAGTTTTAGATGACCATATATCACCTTTGAATAATGGTGAAGGTTTCAGGTCTCTACGACTAATTGTTTGGGAGTATTTAGCATTTACGGAAACCCGAAATCTTTCATAGGGCAATAACTCATATTAAGAGTCGTCGAATCTTTTCGGACTAAATGTAACAAAGTTGCGACTCGTAAAGGTGAACATTTTTCTTATTACATTTGATCAGCTATCTATTACGGTTTCCGAGTTTATCTGAAAAAAAGGTCAAAGGTCACGGTCAAAGGTCACCCATGACCTTCAACCTGGTACTCAAATTGAAGGTCTCTTCGCACTGATCACTTTAGATATATTTGTTTACTATATTATCTGTAAGCGTTTAAAAGTTATTCGCAAAAAACAATTTACCGAAACGCGTCAAGGGCTATAACTCTAAAAAGGTTCTTTGCAGAGTTTTCCCTCAAATGTATCAAATGTAGATTTCAATGAGAGGAGTCTTTTCGCAATATAATGTTTTCATAAATTTTTTTTATCGTTTCCGTGATATTGCGATAACAAAATTTCAAATGGTGGCCATTTTGAAAATGACGGACGAAAAATGACCCCAGATTTGTAATCAGGACCATGACAGCTACCTAGAAACTAAATTTGGTGGAAATCCGATAACTTTGAGAAATTTGCATATTTAGGAATCAAAAACACGTCACCGGGGTCGCGACCCCAAAATTTTTTTTTTTGCATGACAAATCATCCTGAGGATGAATGCAATATTTTCCCCATTCAGAATTTTGATATCAGTTACGGTTTCTGAGTATATCCGATAACAAGGAAAACTGTGTTTGGGGAGATAACTCTGTTACTAAAAATAGCTCAATATGCTTGCGTCGGTTTTGAGGTCCCGGAGCAATGTCGACTTATCATACTAACTATCGAAAAGATATATCGCGTAGTTTTTAGGCAAGAGTGCGGCGGAAGAAGAAATAATAATAATAATTAAAAGGTCAATTGTTCAGAGAACAATTGCAAGGTCTTTCACCAGTTTTCACCATGAGTATATGGTTTGGTTTCATTCTGATGTCTATTTCGGTCAAAAATGTGATGTAAACAAAAGTTCTGACCTTTATTAGTCTTTTCCTCAACGGTTGCTAAGGACTTTTTCGAAAAATAAGCTTGTGGCTAAGGACATGAAAGTCACTTCCGGTAGGGAATGTCAATTATTTTCTCTTTACAATATTACAAAACTTTTTGCATATGGTTGCTTAGGACTTTTATGGCAAATAACGTTGTTGCTAAGGACACTGACCTTTGACCTTGACCCCATTTTGTCGGCCAAATTGAACTGAACATTTTATCTGCTTATAGTTTAATTGTATCTTTAATAGTTTTTGAGATATAAGCAGAAAACCCTAAAATCGGGCATCGAAAAATGGTTTTTGGGCCTTAGGTCCAAAACCAATGGTCCAATTATTTTGGACCCAATGTACCAAATTTAGATCTTAATAAGGCTAACATTTTCTCCAATACATTAAATCAGCTATCTATTACGGTTTTCGAGTTTATCCACTAACAAGGTTCAAGGTCAAAGGTCAAGGTCACAATTCACCTTTGACCTTGACATCATTTGAAAGGTCAAGTCTGCCATGAACATTGGTGAAGATTTCAGGTCTCTACTTACTACCACTTATCGTTTGGGAGTATTTAGCAATAATGGAATCTCAAAATCTTTCAAAGGGCAATAACTCATACAAAGAGTCGTCGAATCCCTTTGGACCAAAATGTAACAAAGTTGCGTCTCGTGAAGATGAACATTTTTCCCATTACATTTAATCAGCTATCTATTATGGTTTCCCCTAACAAGGTCAAAGGTCAAGGTCAAAGGTCACCGATGACCTTCAACCTGGTACTCAAATTGAAGGTTTCTTCATACTGATCACTTTAAACATATATGTTCACTATATTTTCTGTAAGCGTTTAAAAGTTATTCGCAAAAAACCGATTTATGCAAACGCCTCAAGGGCTATAACTCAAAAACGGTTCATAGCAGTGTTTCGCGCCTATTGAATCAAATGTAGATCTCAATGAGAGGAACATTTTTGCAATATAATGTTTTTATAATTTTTTTATTGTTTACGAGATATCGCGAAAACAAATTTCAAATGGTGGACAAAAAATTTTTTGACCCCGGATTTGTGATCAGGACTATCAAAGCTACCTGGAAAACAAATTTCATCAAAATCTAATAACTTTGAGAAATTTGCATATCTAGGGGTAAAAAACGCGTAACCGGGGTCGCGACACAAAAAAAAATTTTTGCATGATAAATCATCCTAAGGATGAATCAAACATTTTCCCCAATTCAGAATTTTGATATCGATTACGGTTTATGAGTTTATCTGCTCACAAGATAAACTTTGATTGTGGAGATAACTCCGTTATTAAAATAGGTCAGATCAACGGGGAGATTTTTGTCGAGTCGATGCAAGACCGGTTTGTCACACCAAATATCGAAATGATATATCGCGTCATTTTTAGGCATCGGCCGGTGGAAAAAAAATAATAAGAATCATATGAATTACAATAAGGTTTTTACGACCGAGTCGTGAAAGACCTTAATAATAATAATCGGAGAATTACAGAAAGGTCTTTCACTGTGGTGAATTTCTTAAACGAGTGAAAGATATCCCGATCTTTAATTTTGATCTTATGCAAGATCCTATTTCTTCCGTAAAAAGCAAAAAGAAACGTCTGGTAACCTTTACTGTTTGAAAAACGTTGTCGCCATTTGATTATTCTTTACATTGTGACGTCAGGTGTTTTATGACGTTAAGTCATGGTAACGATTGTTGTATCACAAAAATCAACACGTTTGGTTGGTCATTTACCGATGTTAGATGAGGCAGCGTGCATCGATCTCACATGGGTCATCTCCCACTGTAAACCACCATTTACGGGAGAAAAGAAGGTCTTTCCATCAAAGTGGGAAAGAACTTAATTAAGGGTTACTCCAAGTAGTATATAGGAGGTTTTCGGTTAGTATTTGACGAGGTGGTGCGAGGTGGTGCCGGAAGTGACGTAGACCGGATATGACGTCACCGGAAGTCACGTGACCTGAAGCGGAAGTCACGTGACCGGATGCAGAAGTGTTTTGTTGCGCATGCTCAAGTTTGGGAGGGGATTCCCTTAAAATCTATTTATAGAACGGGAAACCACCTATATGCTACTTGGAGTAACCCTTAATTTTTGAGTATTGTTTGCGTATTTTCGTACCTTTATGATGTCATATTAGGGTAAATCGTGGTCGTTGAATCGATTGGTACAGGTTTCAAAACCCTACATACGAGTGTAAATGAGATATCGGCAAAAAACGGCCCTAATTCGGCCCTGACCCTTAGTATTACTACTATAGACATATCATATATCAAATCGGGGTACCTTAATACTTTTAAATCGTTTGGTATAAGTATTAGGATGCTATAACGTACTATTACGAAGTAATTGGCCCTTAAAATCAAAGTTCGGCCCTAAGTCGGCCCCAATCGGCCTTGATCCATACTTTTAGTAATAGAGGCATATGATATATGGATTCGGTGTATCTTTAGGCTTTTAAAGCGTTTAGTCAAGGTAGTTAAGAGTTGAAATGTACTTGTATGAAGTAATTGGCACTTAGAAATAAAAAATCGGCCCCAGTCGACCCTAATTCGGTCTTAATCTTAATTATTAGTACTATGGACCTATGATATATGAATTCGGGATATCTTTAGTCACCTAAACTCATTGGTCAAGGTATTTAAGAGCTAGAACGTAGTTGTATGAAATTGTCGGCCTTTGAAAATCAAAAATTGGCCATAGTCGGCCCTTATCGGCCCTAGATCGGTCATAATCCGAACTATTGTCACTATAGTCATGTGATATATAAATTTGGGGTTTTTTCATACTTCTAAATTGTTTGGTTACACTGTCATCCTGATATCTGTTACCTTTAAGAAGTCTCGTTCAGTGTGAGATTAGACGTTATTTCACTTTACATTGATGTTTTCGACGTACATGTTTGCATTTTGTTGCTTTTGTTTTAAGTTTTATTGCATTTCTGTTCCTTTTTCATGTTGCATATCGTATTTTCGATGAATTTATCGCAGTTTTGTTGTCTTTATCGGCCGCCTTTTTTGCTGCTGCCGCCACCACCACCACCACCACATACACAGGCATAGCCCACCACCACCACCACTACCACCACCACCATAGACTATCATCCCACCACCACCACCACCAACAACAACAATCTTTTCACCACCACCATCTCCACCACCACCACCACCACAATAGACTATTATTCCACCACCACCACCACCCAGATACCTAAAATTTACACCACCACCACCCTCATAGACCTTTAAATCACAACCACCACCACCATAGGCTATTATTCCAGCACCACCACCACCACCCTGATACACTTAAATTACCATTTTTACTAACATAATACCATAAAATCGCCATTTTTACCACCCAGATACTTTAAACTAACTACTAATGTATCACTTAATGTTGATTTTATATCATTTATACTGGTATTTATTGTTCATATCATGCAAAAAAATTCTTTAAATATTTTGATGTGATTGTGTCATTCTTAACAAATATTTAATGGTTTATTTAAGTTTTGTTTCCATTAATGTCAATAAGTTTTCGTGTTTTGTTTTAATAATGTTGATATTTAACGTTTAATCTTACGTTTTCATTTCAAGTTTGCATTTATCTTCATAATTTGTTGTAATTATGTTCATATTTTACATTTCATATTGTGTTTTTGTGTTAAAGTCATCATAAACATCGATATGTTTAATGTTTTGCGTCACCAAATCTTGATATTTAACGTTTCAGTTTGTATTTTCATGTACAAGTTTGCATTTCTTTTCATAATTTGTTGTAATAATGTTCATGTTTAATGTGAAATGTTGTGTTTTCATAAATATGTTTAGATTTATTTTTCAACTTTGTTGCATTTATGTTCATATTTAACATATCATATTAAGTTTTCATGTAACAGTTCACATGAATAAATTATAGAATATAAGGTATAATGTTTTGTTGTGTTATTGTTCATGTTTAATGTATTTTGTTATGCTTTCATGTAACAGTTCTTTTGATGTCTTTATGTTGTCAAGTATTGTTGTCTTTGTGTTCATATTGTGTTTTGGTGTTTAAGTTTGCATTTTTTGTCATTTATTGTTGTGTTTGTGTTCAGACTTAACGTTATGTTTCGTTTTTTTGGTATAAACATCCGTGTCAATGTTTGCATATTTACATGTCTTGTGTCGTTGAATGTTCATATTTGAACATTTCTACTTGTATTTTGTGTTCACATCATTGTGTTCTCATATGTTGTATCAGTTAATGTTAATGTTTTAACATAAATGCTTGTATTTTTGTTCATATTTCATTTTGCATGTTGTGTTTTGATATTCAAGTTCTCATGAATGTGGTTAATCTATAATGTTTTGTATCATAAGATCTTGATATTTTGAGTTTCGTCTTTTGTTTTTGTGTAAATATTCATATCAATGTCTATATGATGTCATAATGTTTGTCAATTCATTGGAGATTTCAAGTTATGTTCAGTTTTAATCATTAAAGTTCATATGAATGTCGTTTAATTTTGATGTTTTATATTACATTATCTTGATATTTATCATTTCATGTTGTGTTTTGGTGTTAACATTCTTGTCAATGTTTCCATGTTTACATATTTTCTGTCGTTTAATGTTCAGATTTGAACATTTCTACTTGTATTTGGTGTTCCAACCAGTGTGTTCCCATATGCTGTATCAGTTAATGTTAATGTTTAAACATTAATGCTTGTATTTTTGTTCATATTTCATGTAGCATGTCGTGTTTTGATATTCAAGTTCTCATGATGTGGTTAATCTATAATGTTTTGTATCATATGATCTTGATATTTCAAGTTTCGTCTTTTGTTTTTGTGTAAATATTCATGTCAGTGACTATATGTTGTTATAATGTTTGTCAATTCGTTGGAGATTTCAAGTTATGTTTCAGTTTTATCCTTAAAGTTCATACGAATGTCGTTTAATTTTGATATTTCAATGTTTCTGATTATATTTTTGTTCATATCACTGTTAATGTTCATATGTTGACATGTTTTATATCACTTTATAGTCATACTTATGGTTAGGCGTATGATTTGGTGTTAATATTCGTATCAATGTTCATATGTTTACATATTTCGCGTCAGATAATGTTTTTTTTTTGTAATATATAATTTTATTATTTTCATATCATTTTCATATATCAAATACAAATCAATATATCTCAATTTAAAAGAAGCATGTAATATCAAAATGCATGTCAATTATAAAAAAATAATTATTGGCACCAATTTCATTTTTAGCACCTTTTCAGAAAACAAAAATATAAAATAATTTAACAGCTTGATCTACATATGATGGTTACCAAATAATTACACATAGTCTGCACATATACAAATATCAAATCATATTTAATTTTGAATTTAAAAATCACTCCCCGTTCCCATTAATAATAATATTTTCAATATTTGCCCATTTCAATGTTATTTTGTTTTTCTTTTTGATGGAGTATGAACTTCAAGAGGCTATATCAATCCTATTATAATATTTCAACCATTCAATAGCTTCTTTAAACTGAGGAATTTTTAATTTTACTCTACAAAAATAGATATATTTGTTTAAAATCAAAATACAAGTGTTCAAAATATCTTTTTGTTCATGGGAGATAACCCCTAGCAATATATCAGAAATATTAGGCTTAAAGATCAAGTTACACTTGTCGTTTAATTCTGTGCAAAAATTTAACCAAAGTGTCCTAACACAACTACATTCATAAAAAGGTGAATTTAAGTCTCTTTGGTTTCAGAGCAAGAAGTGCACAATTCTGTTTCGCTATAGTTACATTTCAAAAGTAAACTGTTTATTCCAAGAATTCTATGGAGAAATTTAAATTGGAATGCAAGAAGATTGGAATCATCAGTTACCAGTAGAGGAACAGTAAAAAAGAAATCCCAATCCTCCTCTTGTATATCTACTCCCAGTTTATACTCCCATTTTTGTTTAATTTTAGTTGGTGACTCTTTAATTTTATCAATAAATAGATTGTAAAAATGTTTAGAAACTTTATCTACCTTTTTAATGGTATGAATATTTTCATTAGAAACAGAATCTAATTTGGATATAGCATTTGTAACAAGTATATTTCTCCAGTCATGAGGCAATGACTGCAAAAGTCCATAGAATTCAAGGAAATTTGTCCCAAAGTTAAAAGTTCTACGAAAATTATCAAAATTATAAAAATTTCCATCTTCATTTATTATATCATTTATGAAAAATACGCCGTTTTTTATCCAGCTTTTATAAAAAACACTCCCCCCCAATTTTTATTTTATCATTTAGAATAAAGGTTGCGATAGGATATCGACGGGGGCTGTTACAGAGAGATTTTTACAGAGTGAAACCCAGGAAGAAATAACATCCTGCCAAAACTGTTTAAAATTCTTTGCAATATAACCAAGACCAGACTTAGTAAACTGCCACATATTTTCCCGCCATATTTTTCAAGATTATCAGATAACAATACTTTCCAGGCTGAATGATTTTCTGGATCTAAAACTTTTTTTATCCAAGATATTTTCAACGCATTTATAAATGAATCTATGTGTGGCATTTTTAACCCGCTTCGCTATTTGAAATAAGTACATTTCTCTTTATTTTGTTACATTTTCCATTCCAAACAAATTTAAAAAATAGATTCTGGATTTCCTTTAAAACTGGATTTGATGGATTTGGCAAGACTGTAAAACATTGCACAAGAATAGGTAGTGCCAATGTTTCAACGACTACAATTTTTCCATAAATAGTTATATTTCTAAATGACCAGTCACATAATAGATTCTTAATTTTCTGGATCTTTTCAATATAATTATCCATGAAGAAATTGGCTTTAGAAAGACTAAATTTTATACCAAGAAGTTTAAAATCACCAGAATGATTCCAAGATATATTTTTCTCTGTATTAAGTTCCTCACCACAGCCCCGCCTTGCCCCAATCCATACTGCTTGTGTTGTATCAAAATTTGTCTTCAAACCAGAGCAGGAAGCAAAAAGGTCTATCTTGTTCAAAGCACTATTCAAACCTTCTTCACTGTCCTCTAAAATTAATGTCGAGTCATCAGCATACTGGCTGAGTTAATATTCTGAATTTTCAATTTTTATACCATTAATATTATTATCAAACTTTACAGCTGCACTTAGCAATTCTAAACATAAAATAAATAGATAGGGAGATAAAGGACCCCCTTGTCGTACCCCTCTTCCTACTGGAAAAAAAGTCAGATAATCCGCTATTCTGAACACAGCTTTTGGAACTTTTATATAAAACTTTAAACCATTTTACTATTGTTTCACCAAAACCTAAAAATTCCAGAGTTGAACATATAAAATTCCATTCTAACGAGTCAAAAGCTTTTTCAAAGTCCAAAAGAACCTATAGGCCTGGAATATTTTCATCTTCAGTTCTTTCTATTAAATCATATACAAGACGGGTGCACTCACCTATATATCTACCTTTCATAAAACCAGTTTGAGTTTCACTTATGAGATGATCTAATACTTGCTTAATTCTATTTGCAATACATGTTGAGATTATTTTATAATCCACATTAAGTAATGAAATAGGACGCCAATTTTTTAAATATTGTTTGGGTTTTCCCTCTTTTGGTAAACAAGTTATAACACCATTTGTTTGTGAGACTGACAAATGACCATTCTGGAAAGATTCCTTGAAAGAGCGCAACAGGAAGGTTTTCAGATCATGCCAAAAGAATTTATAAAATTCTACAGTATAATCTAATGCAGGCGATTTTCCATTATTCATATTTCTTGTAGCAAGATGGACTTCTTCCATTGTTATCTCTCCTTCCAAACTTTCTTTTTGATCATGAGATAATATTTAAATAAAAGGATTTTCACTAGAAAAAAAATCTGCTTATGAGTTTCATTTATAATCGTATTACGTGATGTGTAAAGTAATTCATAATACAATTTTTGTTCTTCACGAATTTTTACTTGATCAATAACATTTTCACTATTATCTAAGATCAAAGAGGTAATAATTTTTTCTGTATAATGTCTTTTTTCCAAATTACAAAAGTATTTTGTGCTTCTTTCCCCTTCAACTTGCCACTTTACTTTAGCTCTTAAAATTGCCCCTTTTATTCTACCTTCCCGCAATGTTTTCAATTCCACTTCAAGCTGTGTAATTGCCTCCCTATTTTGTTCCAATTCTGCACTATGATAAAGATTTTCTTAATTTATTCTCTAACTCTTTTTCCTTCCCATCACGCTCTTTCCTTTTAAACGACGAATATGATATTGTCTTGCCCCTTATCATCATTTTAGTGTCTTCCAAAATAGATTATCTGAGATACTAAGTCCCAGATCCTCCATATTTTCTGAATCTCTAATTTTATACTGATCTACACATTCCACAATGCAAGATTTAACAAGTGAAATATATTCCCTATCATATAAAAGAGAATTTTTAAATTTCCAAGTCCCTTTTCCTTTCTCAAAAGGCGTCAGATAATGTTGATGTTTCAATGTTTCTGTTCGTATTTGGTTGTTCACATTCATATGTTGTATTATTTAATGTTGATCTTTGTATGTATTGTTCATTTTATCGTCAGAATCTATGTGTTCAATTCATGTTGATCTGTTACCATTAATGCTTGTTTTTATCGTTCATATCATCTTCAATATCAATTAGTTTTCATATTTTTTATTACTTTATGTTAATCTTTTAACATTTATGTTGGTATTTGTAGATCATATTATATTCAGTATCGATTTGTTTTCCGATTGACGTTATTTTGTCTTCCACTTGTTAACATTTATATCAAAGTGCTTCCATATGTTATGTGTTCATTCTTTATGTTCATATCAATGTTATATTAAAGTTGTTAAGTTTTGTTTCAGTTCATAGTCATAGTTCACATTTATTTTCATATTTTGTTGTAATTATGTTGATTTTTCATGTTTCATATTGTGTATTCATGTAACAGTTCATATTGTTGTCATTAGGTTGTCATGTATTGTTATTCAAAGGTGAATAGCAATGACAGGTTGTGTAAGGATAGAAAATTAATATGGACTAATGATTTCTTTGAGATTTTAGGAATAATATTTACAACTAACATGAAGGAAATTGTAGAAGTTAATTTCAATAAAAAAATTTTAAAGATTGAATCTCTCATTAAGAATGGGAAAAAAGAAATATCACTGTTTTAGGAAAAATAACAGTTGTAAAAAAAATTGCTGATTCCTGTCCTTACACACCTTTTTATTGCTTTACCTACACCAGATCAATCATCTATTAAGAAGATAGAAACTTTATTATTCCAATATATTTGGAATGGGAGAGACCGCATCTCCAGAGGACAAATAGTACAAGACATCTCCAACGGAGGCTGTGGTATGACTCATTTGGAGTCATTTATTAAATCTCTTAAAATAACCTGGATAAGGAGAATCTTTAACAACAACACTGCTTGGAAAAAATTACTGATATCAAATGTAAATATTGACCTTAATAAGTTACATATTTTTGGTAATGCTTATATTAAAGAATTGCGTAGAGAGACCAATAATCCTTTTTGGAGACAAGTGTTTGACTCATTTGATAATTGGTTACACATTAAATTTGAAAATGAAAAAAATATAGAGAAAATACTTCGAAACCCAATTTGGATGAATTCTTCTATAACAATTTCAAGTTAACCAATACTTTATAAAAATTGGCATAACAAAGGCATTTTTCATATCTGTGATCTGTTTGATGAGGAAGGTCAATTTTATGATTATCAGAAATTTTGCAATACTTTTGAGATTACACCTCCAATTACTATATTTTATGGTATGAGAGAAAGCATACTTAGAAAATGGCCGCTCTTGAGGAACTTTGACAAAAAATTGTTGCCAACATAGCCATTAATCCCAGAAAACGTACAAGACATCCTTTTATACAAAAAAGGTGCAAATATGTTTTATAAAACCTTTATTTTAAACATTAAATATCAAGAAAATTACAAAGAAAAGTGGAATTTAAATCTATTGGTTGAAGAAGGTATAGATTGGAGATTTGTTCATCAAGGCACCTCCACAATTACATGTGATACTAAATTAAGATGGTTTCAATTTCGTATAATTCATAGAATCCTTGCAACTAATAGATATTTATCTATTGTCAAAATTCAAAATGATGCCTCCTGCTCTTTCTGTAAACAAGAAGAAGAAACAATTATACATTTATTCTATAACTGTAATGTTGTTAATAACTTTTATGTTATTCTTGAGAACTGGATCTATGAAAAGACGTCAATCTTATTAAATTTTACTAAATTAGAAATCCTTTTTGGAAGGAAGAGCTGCCACGGGGCACAAAACCTTTTAATGTTGATCTTTAAATACTATGTTTATAGACAAAGATGTAGAAAGGAACAACTATATCTTCCTTCTTTGAAAAATGAAAATCATCGTCATTATTGTTTGGAAAAATACATTGCTAGTATCAATGATAAACAAACCTCTTTTGAAAGAAGATGGTCAGGTTTTGAAAATTTATTTGAATAGGATAACAATACAATTCCCTACTTTTCTCAGTCATGTAAACAGATTCTATTACTTAAGCAGTGTTCGTCAATTTATATTATCCAGTTATCAAATTTATCTATCCTGAACTTCCCAGAGTGCAAGTGTGAGAGAGTCTGTGAATGAATGATATTTTTTGTATATTCATATCTGTAAAATTTACTTTGAAAAACAATAAAATAATAAAAAAAGTTGTCATGTATTGTTGTATTTGTTTTCATTATTTTGGTATCTTTGTCTTCACTTGATGTTTATTTCTTCTTCCATTTGTTGTTAACGTCTTCTTATCGAAACGCGTCCATATTTTATGTTAATTCATATCTGAGATTTCACGCTATGTTCATATCAATGTCATATCAATGTTGTTGATGGTTTTGTATCAGTTCATAGTCATAGTTAACGTTTCGATATGTGTGTTGATATCAATATTATGTTCATATTTTACGTTTCGTAGTGTTTTTGATGTAAATATTCAGTAAGTCACCATTTTTGAAACAAAAAGTGGATTGAAAGTGTACATAATGTGGACCAATCAAATTGTAGGAAATCCAGCCAATCAAAAGCCTCCCTTTGCGATGGATTGACCAGTCACAATACAGGAAAATCAACCTATCAAATAATCCCTTACACAAGTGAACCGCCAATCACGGCCATCGATACGAATGACTTTGACTATATAAAGGCCCAAACGCCCGACTTCTTCAGTCGCCAGACTGCCAATCTGCTGACCAGAAGTTAAAATGTTCGCTTGTGACAAATGACCAAAGAAGTACATCGAAAAGCGGAGTTTACAGCGACACGCGAAGAGCCATTTAGAGGATAAACAAGAATACAGCTGTACCAAGAGTTGGAAAAAGTTCAATCGACTCGACAATAAAACCAGGCACGAAGCTTCCCACGATTACACCTTAAGATGTGATGTCTGTGGTCGATATTTCAACGACCAATCTAGCCTCAAGCGTCACCGTGCTATACACGAAAGACCAGGAGCCAAACCTTCTAAGTTTATGTTGATAAACAGTTCCAACATATTACAGTCTGGAAAGGGGGATGAATCATCTCAACCTGAAAGCGGAAACGAAATACTTACCAGACCGACAACCAACGAGGAGCAAACCAAACCAAACGTTTTGTCTGGAGATCATGAAACTCAACATGCAGTTGCACCTAGAATGCTGACCAAGTATTCTAACCATATGGTTGTCTCCCCTGTAATGGCTGCGCCCATGATTTTTTGAGAGCTCGCTATAAAAGACACTTTCACCCTAAGAATATGTAACCAGAATCGTAATTTGTATATTTCATGTGATTTTGTGATTTTGTGATCAGATACATTCATATAGATCGTCTAAATCATTGGGGGCATGGAATTTATATGAGTTAGTTAGGTATATCACTCGACTCATTGTACCGGATACACTGCTATCATGTCGGTGACTCAAGAATCAATCTTGAAACTGAAAAACTTGATCTTAGGCTTAGATACAAAGGTAAACTCTTTCTCCACAAAACTAGACACTATAGAAAATAAGTTTTCTGGCATGATCAAAGAGGTAAAATCAAGCGTAGAACAGGTACAGAGAGATGTATCGACATCAAAAAGGGAAATTCTAGAACTGAGAGCAGAATATAGTGAATTGGAAAAAGGTGTTGAACATATAGAGATGGAGTTGAACAGAGTAGAACATAGTAGCATGGACCAAATGAAAAAAAAAATATGGATGACAAGTTGAAAAATTTACGTATGCAGCAAGTTATGCTTGAAAAGCATGAAAGAAAGTATAATGTTCAGGTGTATGGGGTACCAGAAGAAAATGAAGAGAATATTTGGTCCGTAATTAGCAATTTGTTTGAAAAAGGGTTAGAAATAGAAAAGGGTAGAGTAGACAAATGCTCACAGAATACCTACACGTCAGACATACCAAGGAAGGCCGAAGCGTCCTAATCCCATCATAATTCGGTTCATACATTATGCCGATAAACAATTAGTGATGTCTCATGGTTACAAACTTGCGGGAAAACATATAAGAATTACTGATGATTTACCACCTTGCATGAAAGATGCTCGAAATGAGCTAGCAAGCATTGCTTATAAGATTAGAAGCGAGGAAAAACTTAAAACACGAATCCGAGTAGTTGAAATTGATCTTACTCTTGAGACGCGCATGAAAGCCAAAGATAAATGGCAACTGACGAAAAATTTAATCCTATTTGACTTCCATCATTTCTGAAAAAGTTTACACTTCAACCTGTTTACACGACTCAGTAATCAAATCCTTGTTAAAATTATTTTTGTGTCTAGTACTTTCATGACTTGAAAAAGCTTGTCGGTATGGTATTTGGTTTAAAAAAAATGAGTAAATTGATAGGTATTTGTTTTCAGTAATGCTATGATATATATGTATATGAAAAAGAAAGGAAATGGGGTAAATTTCGAGGAGACAACATCCCATATCCAGGTTAAAACGACCCAAAACAAAACATCTAGGGGTTACCATATGGTCTTCAACACAGTGAGGAACCTCACACCATATAGTAAGCCCTAAATGGCCCCGAAAAGGTAAAAAAAGTGAATAAATCAATGGAAACAAACCACATCCAATAACCCAAATATCAAGAAACTAAAATTTTATAAGAAGACCAACTGACCAACATATTCCTGACTTGGGACAGGCGCAAAAATTGCGGTGGGGTTAAACTCGTTTTCTTGGATCCAAACCCTCCCCCTATGTGTGGTGAATGGCTAAAAATAAATACACAAAAAGACTCACAGTAAAAATCAAACTAGAAAAAGTCCAACTTATCAAGACGAGTACCCTTACAATGAAGTACATAAAACATGAAGACAACAGGGTCTGTAAGTCTCGTCCAAATTTGTTACTTCCGGGATCAAAATCTGTACCCGGAAGTAACATTTTAAGCAAAGATCTATGACGTTTCAAACAAAAATTTGAACGTCATAATCCTCAGACGTCATGTTTTGGCGGGAATCGTTTTCGAATTGCCTGTTTATCGTGAATTCTCGTGAGTCACATGACGAGACATACAAACCCTATATATAAATGTAAATAATATTTATTCTCTTTATTATTATTACAGATGCACATTTCTACGATAAATGTTTGTAAAAGCTTTTTGTGCTTTTTGCGCTTACTGCTTCCTTTATTCGATTTTTGTTTTGCAATTGCTGCTTTATTTATTTTCTTTATGCTTTGTTGAAGTGATTTAGCGTGTACGTGTATATATGTCCCTGTCTATGTCAGTGTTTTCGTGTTGTTTTGTTTTGTTATATTTGCTTGATACATGTGTGCTTTGCTTGATTTATGCTTTTTTTTTTACTGATTTACTGTTGGTCTCGTGTCATTTTTACCAGTCTCTGGACAGGACAGTACTACATAAACTGAATGATTTATCCTATTTAATGAAAAAATGTAACAATAAATCCAACTTTTGACAGTTGAACAGTTGCATAATTATTTATCTGTATTAACTAATATCAAGTTTCCAATTCCCTTGTAAACTACTAAACCTTTAAAAATTGACTGACAGCATTTCAAGGTACTACCGTACATTGGAAAGAGGAAAATAGGATAAATAATGTAATGGAAATTATTTATTTCAGGGGCGTGAACTCAAATAAGGGGTATGTGTTTTTTACTCTATAACATATATTGTGTTTCAAAATAATTCTGAAATTGAAAAAACTAACATAAAAAAAGACGAAAAAAAAATCTTAAAAATTCTGCTAAAGATTACACAGACCATTCACTTTACATTGTGATTATGTTCTCTTATTAGTTATGTTTGTTGACATTATTTATTTACATTTATTATATGTAATTTGATTGTTTATTTTGTCTTGCTAGTTTAATACATGTGTACATGTTTATTAATATGATATCTAATTAGGTTGTTAAACACACTTAAAAGAGTTGAAATGGGATGTATGCAGTTTACTGTGTATTTTCATTGATTTATTATTCTTTTTAAATGAATGATTTTGTACGCAGATGACAAAGGTTCAGTTTGTATAAAAAGAACATGTTTGGAACACTGAATTGCAAATCTTACTTGTAAGTTTCTCTTTGGGTTGCCTCCCTTTCATCAGTATATGTGTAATAACACTAGAATACAATACATAATATTAATCACAAAGGGTCTTCAAGGTAATATTTGTAATAAATTAATGAAATAAAAGTTTCGAAATATATATTACAAGTATGTTTGGGTCCTACACGATTTGGAATTGAAGCCTATATCTACATTTTAACCAAAGATTGTCAGTCTTTTTTTTTCTTTTCTTGTGCTCCCTTTCTTTTTAAAGGTGACATTGATTATTAATAAAAAAAATATCCAAGAATGACAAGTAGCCCAGGTTAATTATAAACAATGAAATTGATAGAAATTAGAACCTGTCTGAAACCTGCTGAGTTCAAATAGACCTCACATATGGCGTCAGGCCAGTATGTCTGTCTGTCTGTTTACACTACAAGTACATGTATACTTAAAAGACTCCATATGCATAAACACCAAAACTAATAGGAACTGAAACTTGTCTATCAACAAATTGGTACAGCACTAGGCTAAATGGATATTGGGAGGCACTTTTGTGTTAGTATGTCTGTTTTCTTTACATTCTAATGGTTCTCTTGCTGACTGTTTGTATGGCTGATTTGGTTAATTATTGCCGGTTTTATTATATACAACCACATAAGATGATTCTTCGAAATGATATTTGTCATTGAAAATCATCACATAGACTTCAAGAAATGAGAGAACATCTTTTTACCAATATTTTAACATTTTTATAGTATTGCTTCTCAAACACATTTTTTTCTTTCTCCTTTTATTTTGTCATTATGTTTTTATTAAAAAATATAAATACTTTATTGGTTTATTTTCCATGAAATTGGCTTGCAAGTGTATTTATGGTAGTGCATCTATATCTCAATTTATTTTAAACATTTGGATAAAAAACAATATTGCGATATATTTATTTAAGAAAATACAATTGTGTGAGACAATAACTATTAACTTGCTCCTATATTTGATGTATATAATGTATAAGTGTACAGTCCTTAAAATACAACATGAAATATAATATTGTCCAAATTGTCTCATACAATTGCCAAGGACTACAGTCCTTAGAAAAGCGAAGAGATGTATTCGATTACTTAAAATCTAAGAATTATAACATCTATTGTCTCCAAGATACTCACTTCACAGAGAAAGATGAAATTTCTATAAAAAATTTGTGGGGAGGAGAATGCATTTTCAACTCTTATAGGTCAAACCAAAGAGGGGTTGCCATTCTCTTTAATAATAATTTTGATCTCACCTGATCTCACCCATGGTTTTATATTGGGTCCGTGTTGTTCATCTTTGTGTGTGAGTGTCTTCATTTTTCTTTTCTGTGCTGTACCCATGTTGTGTCTCTGTTTTTCCCTTTTTGTTTCTGGTGTTGCCATTGTCCTTGGATTGTTCGCTTTTAGATTGACGGTTCGGTTCTCACTTACTTTTGAATATAAAATTCTTCAAAATACTAAAGACCAAGAAGGAAATCTCTTAGCCCTCAGTATAAGTATTGAAGGGAAACCTGTCATTTTAATAAATATTTATGGTCCTAACAATGACAGTCCAAATTTCTTTAATAAGTTATTGAAAACTTTGAAAATCAATCAATTATTGTAACAGGAGATTATAACCTGGTTCAAAACCAGGATATTGACACTTATAATTATTGTAACATAAATAACCCATATGCCAGGACAAAATTATTGGAAATAAAAGAAAATTTGATTTAATTGACCCATTTAGAGAAATGAATCCAGATGTAAGGAGGTATACTTGGAGAAAGGCTAACCCGCTAACACAAACCAGACTCGATTTTTTTCTTATTTCTCAAAGTTTTTATCAAAATGTACAAGACATAAGAATAGAAAACAGTTATCGTTCAGATCATTCTCCTGTGTTATTACAGTTCACTGTGAATGATTTTATTATTGGCAAAGGGATGTGGAAATTTCATAATTCCTTGTTGTATGACAAGGATTATGTAACTATTGTAAAAAAATGTATTAAAAATATTAAAAACCAATATGCCCTTCTTGTTTACAATAGAGAAGATCTTGATTCTATGGTTTGTAACGACATTCAATTTACTATTGATGACCAATTATTTCTGGAGACTTTGTTAATAGAAATAAGGGGGAAAACCATTTCTTATGCTTCACACAAAAAGAAGGAGAGAATGAAAACTGAAAAATTATTATTAGAAGATATAAAAAAAATAGAAAATAATATAAATAATAATGAGGAACTAGCAGAACTAGAGAAAAAGAAAACAGAATTAAAAATTCTTAGGCAAGAAAAAATTAATGGTCAATATATTAGATCAAAATCACAGTGGATAGAGGAGGGGGAAAAACCTAGCAATTTTTTTCTAAATTTAGAAACAAAATATTATGTAAATAAAAACATTCCAAAATTAATTAATTCAAAAGGAATATTAATTAATGACCAGAAAGAAATTTTGAAAGAGGCAAAACTGTTTTACCAAAACTTATATGCAAAAAAAACAATACAAAAACAAGTATGATCTGAAGAATGATTTACCCTTTGATGATATTCCTTAGCTATCAAATGAAGTAAGAGACAGTTTAGAGGGGGAAATTAGTTATACAGAATTAACTTTGGCTGTTAAAAGGTCAAAGAATGGTCATCTTTTATTCTTTTCTTTTATCTTTTCTGTTCCTTTTTTATTTTTTTATCTTCTTTGTTTTGTTGATGCTCATTGGGGCTTTGTCTCATTCGTTGTGGTGTTGACTTTCTTGGCAGTATAGTCTTCTTGTAATTTTTTTGTGGTCCCTTTTCACCTGTTTGTTCAGTTTGGCCCATTCGGTATAAAAATCGGTACACATTTTACAAATCCACATCTTATTGTGTAATTCAGAGCGTTTCTTTATTTCTTGACATTTGGAGCACTTCTTTTTCTTGGGTTTTAAATGCATGGTGTCAGTGTGGATAAAAGGTAAATCTGGCTGGATTTTCCGCCGATATCCAGGTTTCGACTCTTCTTTTTCTTTCACATATTTCTTCATTCCAGTAGGAGTAACGACGTAGATGCACGACATTTTGTCCGATACGTTCGAGAGTTGGGAATAAACTGACAAAATTTTTAGTTATATATTTTATTCATTTTCGGAGGTGATTTGTTTCAATAGTGAATTATCCATTTTATTTACAGTTGGCAGAGTAAAATGCATCAACTAGTCTTTGTTTCCATTTTTCGAGGCCTTTATAATGCTTCTGGAGATTTTTAGCCTTCACCAAGATGGCGTAGACCTCAGCGGGACGGGATGCAAACAATAATTGCATATGAATTTTATCCATTTTTTTTGTCAGTCTAGCGACTGAAGATTTGGGTTCATTGCACCTTTATATAGTCTTTGATGGTTGTGATTGGTTGGTTCATTTTGTAAGACTGCTTCTTATTGGTTGATTTTTCTACATTCTGATTGGTCAATCCATTGTAAATGGAGGCTTCTGATTGGTTGAATTTCCAGCAATTTGATTGGTCCATATTATGTACAGCTTCAATCCACTTTTTGTCTCAAAAATGATTACTATCGGTATGATACATTTTCATCCCCTTTTATTAGATTATCTGTAACCTAGAGTAACTATAACCTGTCGGAACTGTACCCCAAAGTACTGTTTCCATAAAAGTATTTCTATAACCTTAGTAGCATTGCCTTAACCTTAGTTTGTTGCTAGTTTATAAAAAAACTACTTTATTTAATTTTGTCCCTGTACCATAGCCCTTACCTCAACCTTCATGTTACAGTGTTGTTAGACAAGTTATGTTGTATTTGTCGAGATATGATTTTAGTGCTGTTTGTATTTACCCGAGTTATTTGAATCTAATTACAAGTTTTCGCTTGATATGTTTTGTCAGATACACATTTTTTCGTTCTTTTTTATGTGATACTTTGTTCAGGAATTTTAGTGTCTAGATTACTTTCCATTCTGAACTTTCAATTTCTCAATTTTGTATTTGGTTGGTATCCATTTGGGATTTGGTTTCTCGTTTCATTAACTCGTAAGCCGAAGGCGGAGAGTTATTGGTATGACAAGAAAAAAACACGTGGAGCTTCAAGCCTATTAACAGCTCTGAAAGATGATCTTCGTGCTTCCGATAAAATATAGTTCGCAAGTCTCTATCAAAATCTTATACATTGTGTATTTAAGTTATATTTTTTTCATTTTTCTTGAGTTGAATACGGTGTTGTGATATTAAATTGAAAACAATATTACAAAAACAGGAAAACAGCAAACACCTACAATGGCCAGGAACTACAATCACATGCCACAATTTACAAGCAAACTGCACCAGAAAAACAATAATGAAAACAAGAGACAAACATAAATAACGATAGGAACTCGGGATAGCCGGACTTGGTACCGGCACCAGCAAAAGCCAGTGGTAGGGTTAAACCGGTTTATGGGCACCCAAACCTCCCCTTTCTCTATCCCGTTTCCCTATAGTATCATAAACACGCGAATTAAACCCAATACAGGTAGACTACTTACTCAATGACCACTATCTTGGAACAGAAAAAGCATAAGACAAAACGTAATTTTGAAAGAAGGGTCAAAGAGTGCTCGCCGCTAAACTGCCGGTTAGCTCAAGGAATCTAGTCTGCTGGTAAAATACTGTCGCACTACGGAAGAAAAATCAAACTCAAAACTTCCCGAAGGGTTTGGTAAAGAGTCTTCATGTATTTCAGCAGACATCGGCAGTATCAGTGAGAGGCCAGTATATATGTAAAGTCTTCAGGTCACTGGAATCCAAAGCCAATTTAACGGATTTGTTCAGAATATCTCGTCGATATCCACTATTACGTAAAAAATGTAAGTTACGTCCCAGTTTTTCTGGATTATTAATCAGTTTTTGACATTTTTTAACAACATTTCCATAAAATCGAGGATGAGAAATGCCCTTTGTTATTAGCTGTTTCCGAGTCACGTCATATCTAGATATCAAATGTTCATATCTTCTGTAAAACTTCTTAAAAGTATTTAATAATTTATGAAATCTGTAACCTTGTTGTAAAAGTTTGGATGTGAGAGTAAGGTTACGGTCATTAAAATCATCAAGGGTGGAACAAATGCGAGCGAATCGTACAAGTTGGGATATATACACCCCGTAGGATGGAGCTAGGGGAACGTCGCCGTCAAGAAAGGGGAAATTAGTAATTGTAAAATCAAAATCATCCCTTTTATCATAAACTTTAGATTTTATTTTACCAGAGTCAATGGTGATACTTAGATCCAGAAAAGGGCAGTATTTAGAATCATTGTTTGCCTTATTTAGTTTCAGTTGTTGTGGGTAAATGGTGTCAACATAAGCCAAAAACTGGGGATTGTCAATAGTAAGGATATCGTCAATATACATGTTTATCAAATTAATCGTTTTGTTTATATTGCGTCTCGGATCAACCAGTCTGCCGCGCAATTTCATAATGCATCGGTCTGTATGATTGATTTACCTCCCTTTGTACACTCTTAGAAAACATAAATAATTTTATTCAAAATAAATTTGTTTACCTGTGTATTGCACAATCGACATACATACGAAATCACACAATCCAATTATTTTCACGTATTACGGAATAACTTAATACATGCAGACGTATGCAGTAGTTCTTTGGATGACTACGAAGTTTTGCCACGTGTAGATTTTCAGGGCTTTCGAGTTTCAGCTCCATCGGAGCTTTGATTTTGTATTTATAAACAACAAGATATTAACAGATATGCATTTTTTTATTATCTCCATCAGTGAGGCAAACACGGGTCGGAGATCCACATGCTTCCTGTACAATATGTATTTAAATTAATGCTTTCACTTTAAATGTTCACACTGTAGTATGTGTTCGATTTTTCATATCAATTCTCCCGGGCATAGTTGGCCCACCTGCATATTAGGTAATTGAATAGGAAAGTCCAGTCCTGGGCACTGAATGGTGGTCTGTACTATATAGTGCTGTTCCATCTCAACTATCACCTCCCCTAGAATGGAGTCTATTATGTTGCGTAGATCAAGTAAGAAGTCCTGAACGTTTTTAACTGATAGTGTATAACACGTTAATTCTATGCCAGGTGGTACCACCTGTTTAATTTTCAGCTTAATTATATACTCCCTATTGTTACAGTCTGTTGGCTGGTGTTCTGGTTTAACTTTGTGCTTCTCTTGTTGATGACATATGGGTAAAAGGTTTTGGTTGTGGATTCTCATATGTCGGTTGCGATTGTATTTTCTAGAAAATGTCTTCTCACATATTCCACAACTAAATTGCTGTTGGTTGTCACGACGATGATGTTCACTGTTATACATCTGCAACGACAAAATGATATTATTTAGTTATAATATTTAGTTATAGACATTATACTTAGTTATGAATATTAATTAGTTATGGGTAATTATTGTACTTACCATTTACTTTAGGTATCTTCTCTTTCGAACTGGTAGACATTGGAGTCTGGCGACTGAGGAAGCCGGTTGATCGCACCTTTATATAGTGCAAGTCATTTTTCTCGACGGCTGTGATTGGTTGTTAATTTTTGTCAGACGGTTACTGATAGGTTGTTTTTTCCTGCATTCTGATTGGTCAATCTGTTGTAAATGGAGGCTTCTGATTGGTTGAATTTCCTGCAATTTGATTGGTTCAAATTATGTACAGCTTCAATCCACTTTTTCTTGTATAATTGTGTTCGAATTTCCTGTTTCAGTTTGTATTTTTATGTCAAAGTTTACATTTGTTTTCATATTTCTGTTCATATTTCATGTTTTAGATCGTATTTTCGATGAATTTATCGCAGTTTTGTTGTCTTTACCGGCCTTTTACGGGTTTTTTGCTGCTGCTGCTGCTGCTTCTCGTCATTACTAAGGTCTGTCTGCTGCTGCTGCTGCTGCTGCTTCTTCTGGTCCATACTGGGGTCTGCTGCTGCTGCTGATGGATTGATAGGCTATTGTGGTGGTGGCGGCGTCGGTTGTTGTGTTGGTGAATTTAAGGTATCTGGGTTGTGGTGGTGGTGAATTTAAGGTATCTGGGTGGTGGTGGTGGTGGTGAATTTAAGGTATCTGGGTGGTTGTGGTGGTGGTGGTGGTGGTGGTGGTGAGGGTATGTGAGTGGTGGTGGTGGTGGTGGTGGTAATTTTAAAGGTATCTGGGTTGTGGTTGTGGTGGTGTTGGAGAAGTAGGAGATGATTTCGGTGGTAGTGGTTTGTGATTGGGATGGGGTATTGTGATCGGTGGTTTATCACTTTATCCTTTTAGGGCATAATAATAACAAACTGTGACAATACATTTTCATTTTTTATTTCATTTAAACAAAATCACAGTAACATTCTAATTTTTCTGTCATTACATTATGGTCAATTTAAGTTTTCTGTATTCAGTGCTGGTTCTTCTTTCACTAGTATGTCAATCTTCTTAATATCCACTTGGTTGGATTCTGTAACTACCTTCATCCGTTTCAGTTCTGGTTCTTTGTCTTCAAACACAGCTATCATCTTTTCAAGTCTCTGTTTTGCATCTTCAAACATTTTATTTAAAAATTAGATAGAGATAGGGTTAAATATTGATAGTGTTAAGTTAGAGTTATCCATGGTGTAAGAAGTCAGATAAAATTTCAAAATAGTTGCACATAGATGTCTGATTTAATTCGTCATGGGCAGTCTGGAGGTCTACAAGCATATCGTGCATACCATGTTTGAAGATGGGGTTATCAATTCTGGACGGATATATGTATTATATGTGTTCACTCAAACCTATTGTGCTGAATACAAAAGTAAAGCAACAGAGATCTGGGCAGCTCATCATCAATTGATAGAAGAATTGGGAAAAGTGGATTGAAGGTGTACAGAATGTGAACCAATCAAAATGCATGGATTTAATCCAATCAGAAACTGTGCTTACGTACTGGATTGACCAATCAGAATGCAGGAAATTAACCAATCAAAGGGCGTTTTCCAAATATTACCTGACGAATTACAGCTATGGGGACAATAGACATAGAGTATAAAATGAGTACAAGAACAGACTGAAGCCGATAAAGACAGAATGGGTGTAAATATTGTTGACGGAGGTTTATTGAAAGCAGAAAATGTAGACGTTATTGCTCATCAAGGGAATTGTCTTTGCATCAAGGCGCATGGATTATCACGACAGATAGCTGAAACATTTCCATGGGGTGATATATATTCTACACGTTTAGGAGAGGGAAGCCGGAATTTAGCAATCAAAGAAGACAGAGGAATTCCAGGAACGATAAAAGTATTGAGGTCACCTAAACCCCTGCAGCCAGATGTTGTATGCTTTTTGAGTCAGTGGGACTATGGAACTGTTGACCAAGAACGTCGTCACATACTACCGCATGAAGATACCTACGAAAATAGATACCGCTGGTTTCAAAGTTGTTTGCAGTGCTTAAAATCATTGAAAATCTTATCTGTAGGGTAACCCTACAAAATTGGATGTGGATTAGCAGGAGGAGACTGGACTTTATATTATAGAGCCATTGAAGAAAGCTCAGCATCTACCGGTATCAAGTTTGTAATTTTTAGATCAAATGTTTGAAGATGCAAAACAGAGACTTGAAAAGATGATAGCTGTGTTTGAAGACAAAGAACCAGAACTGAAACGGATGAAGGTAGTTACAGAATCCAACCAAGTGGATATTAAGAAGATGGATATACTAGTGAAAGAGGAACCAGCACTGAATACAGAAAACTTAAATTGACCATAATGTAATGACAGAAAAATTAGAATGTTACTGTGATTTTGTTTAAATGAAATAAAAATTGAAAATGTATTGTCAGGGTTTGTTATTATTATGCACTAAAAGGATAAAGTGATAAACCACCGATCACAATACCCCATCCCAATCACAAAACACTACCACCAAAATCATCTCCTACTTCTCCAACACCACCACAACCACAACCCAGATACCTTTAAAATTACCACCACCACCACCACCACTCACATACCCTCACCACCACCACCACCACCATCACCACTCAGATACCCTCACCACCACCACCACCACCAAGATACATTAAATTCACCACCACCACAACCCAGATACCTTAAATTCACCACCACAACCACCACAACCGCCGCCGCCACCACCACAATAGCCTATCAATCCATCATCAGCAGCAGCAGCAGCAGACCCCAGTATGGACGAGAAGAAGCAGCAGCAGCAGAGAGACCTTAGTATTGACGAGAAGCAGCAGCAGCAGCAAAAAACCCGTAAAAGGCCGGTAAAGACAACAAAACTGCGATAAATTCATCGAAAATACGATCTAAAACATGAAATATGAACAGAAATATGAAAACAAATGTAAATTTTGAAATAAAAATACAAACTGAAACAGGAAATTCGAACACAATTATACAACAAAAAGTGGATTGAAGCTGTACATAATGTGAACCAATCATATTGCAGGAAATTCAACCAATCAGAAGCCTCCATTTACAACAGATTGACCAATCAGAATACAGGAAAAAAACAACCTATCAGAAACCGTCTGAAAAAAATTAACAACCAATCACAGCCGTCGAGACAAATGACTTGCACTATATAAAGGTGCGATCAACCGGCTTCCTCAGTCGCCAGACTGCAATGTCTACCAGTTCGAAAGCGAAGATACCTAAAGTAAATGGTAAGTACAATTATTACCCATCACTAATTAATATTCATAACTAAGTATAATGTCTTTAACTAAATATTATAATTAAATAATATCATTTTGTCGTTGCAGATGTATAACAGTGAACATCATCGTCGTGACAACCAACACCAATTTAGTTGTGGAATATGTGAGAAGACATTTTCTAGAAAATACAAAAAGACATATGAGAATCCACAACCAAAACCCTTTACCCATATGTCATCAACAAGAGAAGCACAAAGTTAAACCAGAACACCAGCCAACAGACTGTAACAATGGGGAGTATATAATCAAGCTGAAAATTAAACAGGTGGTACCACCTGGCATAGAATTAACGTGTTATACACTAACAGTTAAAAACGTTCAGGACTTCTTACTTGATCTACGCAACATAATAGACTCCATTCTAGGGGAGGTGATAGTTGAGATGGAACAGCACGATATAGTACAGACCACCATTCAGTGCCCAGGACTGGACTTGCCTATTCAATTACCTAATATGCAGGTGGGCCAACTATGCCCGGCATAATTGGTATGGAAAATCGAACACGTACTACAGTGTGAACATTTAAAATGAAAGCATTTATTTAAATACATATTGTATAGGAAGTATGTGGATCTCCGACCCGTGTTTGCCTAACTGACGGAGATAATAAAAAATGCATATCTGTTAATATCTTGTTGTTTATAAATACAAAATGAAACGAGAAACCAAATCCCAAATGGATACCAACCAAATACAAAATTGAGAAATTGAAAGTTCAGAATGGCGAGTAATCTAGACACTAAAATTCATGAACAAAGTATCACATAAAAAAGAACGAAAAAATGTGTATCTGACAAAACATATCAAGCGAAAGCTTGTAATAAGGTTCAAATAACTCTGGTAAATACAAACAGCACTAAAATCATATCACGACAAATACAACATAACTTGTCTAACAACACTGTGACATGAAAGTTGAGGTAAGGGCTATGGTACAGGGACAAAATTAAATAAAATAGTTTTTTTTTTATAAACTAGCAACAAACTAAGGTTAAGCCAATGCTACTAAGGTTATAGAAATACTTTTATGGAAACAGTACTTTGGGGTACAGTTCCGACAGGTTATAGTTACTCTAGGTTACAGATAATCTAATAAACGGAGATGAAAATGTATCATACCGATAGTAATCATTTTTGAGACAAAAAGTTGATTGAAGCTGTACATAATATGGACCAATCAAATTGCTGGAAATTCAACAATCAGAAGCCTCCATTTACAATGCATTGACCAATCGGAATGTAGGAAAATCAACCAAATGGAAACAAAGACTAGTTGATGCATTTTACTCTGCCAACTGTAAATAAAATGGATAATTCACTATTGAAGCAAATCACCTCCGAAAATGAATAAAAGAACATACAACTAAAAATTTTGTCAGTTGATTCCCAACTCTCGAACGTATCGGACAAAATGTCGTGCATCTACGTCGTTACTCCTACTGGAATGAAGAAATATGTGAAAGAAAAAGAAGAGTCGAAACCTGGATATCGGCGGAAAATCCGGCCAGATTTACCTTTTATCCACACTGACACCATGCATTTAAAACCCAAGAAAAAGAAGTGCTCCAAATGTCAAGAAATAAAGAAACGCTCTGAATTCGACAATAAGAGGTGGATTTGTAAAATGTGTACCGATTTTTATACCGAATGGGCCAAACTGAACAAACAGGTGAAAAGGGACCACAAAAAATTACAAGAAGACTATACTGCCAAGAAAGTCAACACCACAACGAATGAGACAAAGCCCCAATGAGCATCAACAAAACAAAGAGGATAAAAAAATGAAAAAGGAACAGAAAAGATAAAAGAAAAGAATTAAGGATGAAGAAAAAAGAAGGAAAAGGGGTAATGCAGCCTATAACTATACGGTTATAGCCAGTCACAAGCCTGGAGAAATGCAGAGTGACCTAAGTAAGCTCTCGCACATAATGACAATACAATAGATCTAGAAAAATATATCATTAAAAAAAGTTCAGGTAAAAGGTAAAGAAACTGGGTAAACAACAACAATAAAGTAGTTTAGGTCGGGTGTATGTGTTGGGAATTTTAATTATTAGAAAAAAAATAATATTCAAAAGTAAATTTTAAAAAAATGAACACAACTCTAATAGTTCGAAAAAAATAACAAAATAAAAAGAATAAATGAATATAAAGTTGTCATGGGTTAGAGATTCGATAAAATAAAGATGATCATGAAATATTGTGAAAAAGGCAACATAGAAAGACAATAGCAGATTTTACTAGAGAAA
Organism: Modiolus philippinarum; assembly: GCA_002080025.1. Lineage (NCBI taxonomy): Eukaryota > Metazoa > Mollusca > Bivalvia > Mytilida > Modiolidae > Modiolus > Modiolus philippinarum. The sequence continues at coordinate 270,499 of MJUU01037678.1, forward strand.
GAAGGGACAAAATTCTAAGAATTGATTGAAAAGGCAGATAATCAATAAATATAATAGGGAACAAAATAGCAATAGCAGACGACAGTATAGAAATTGGGCAGGAGAGGGGAAATCACTCTAAGAATTGAATGAAAAGGGGAGATAATTATGTAATATAAAAGGAATTAATTATGTAATATAATGGAAAATAATAATATAACGGCAATAGCAGACGAAAGTATAGAAATAAGGCGGGAAAAGGGAAATACCTCTAAGAATTGGAAGAAAAAGGGACATAATGATAAAATAAGGTAGAACATAAGAAAACCACACATGAAAAGGGTTAGACAAGAGGAAATTAAGTCAAACATTGGTTTACAATACAAAGAACAATACTGAAAATGGGTTGAAAAGGTATAACAACATTTAAATGGTAGGATATTAGTCTAAACATTTTATTGAAATAGAAAGAACAACATTGAAAAGGGGTTGAAAAGGTATACCAACAATAAAAAAAGGGTGGGACAAGGGAGAAATTGAATGAAAAGGGAAGAAAATACAAAGAAGAACATTGTTACAACATACAAAAAGGGGTATAGTACTATATAAACATCTGAAAGACCATGTCCGAGTCGTTCCGACTATGGAAAATACCCGACTTCCGGAGTACATCTGGGGCTACGTCCACTTCCGGTCGCGCATGTACACTGTAGTAAGGTCAACCGTGACCCCTGCGGGGTCACGTGTTGTTCCAACACCTCATTTCCGGTTAACATGGCTACTTATAGTAGATACACACCCACTTCCGTTTTACATCTGGGGCTACGCCCACTTCCGGTCGCGCATGCCATCTCCAATAAAGTCATACAACACCCCATCGGGGTCACGTGTTGTTCCAACACGTCATTTTATATCAACATGCCCGTATAGGGCTTCAAATAAGACCACTTCCGGTTTACATATGGGGCTACGCCCACTTCCGGTATCGCATGCGTTATGTAATAAGGTCATACGAGACCCTTGCAGGGTCACGTGTTGTTCCAACACGTCATTTCCGGTCAATATGGCCGACTCGGGCCTCAAATAGGGCTACTTCCGGTCGCGCATGCGCAATGTTGACATGTCAACATCCGGTCACGTGACTTCCGCTTCCAGTCACGTGACTTTGGTCACGTGACTTTCGGTCTAAGTCACTTCCTGTGACGTCACATCCACCTCGATCCACCTCATCCACCTCCACAAATGCAACTTTGTTCGTGCCCATATACTACTCATTGGATAACATCTTTTTATAAAAATATATAATCTTCCGTAACTAAAAATAATCAACTCTCAGATTTTTTTGATGTTCAAAGAGGTTGTAGACAAGGTGATCCTTTATCTCCATAAATATTTATACTCTGTGCTGAAATCTTAAGTATTTTAATGAAAAAAGATGAAAATGTTATAGGTATTGTTGTGATTAATGATTTGTTCAATGTAATTTCTTATCTGCTAAGTGTTAAGCACCGCCTAATTACTTGATTGACAATAGTGCACGCACGTGTTAAAGTAATCTTCATTGCTCTTGGGGTTTAATCATTGATGTTTAGTATGTAGTATAATCATGTAGTTTATAGATAAAGTACGTTGCTTAAGAACAACTGACTTAGTTATGATTATATATAATTGAGAAATCCCTAAAGAAGGATTATAACATGGTGTCAGGTGTATACTAAGTTAATGTTTCATCTTTTATTCGGTGGTGAAAAATTGAATACAATGGAAGGTCATTTTAAGCAACCTCCTGAGATGGACTTTTCCCATGCTGGGAATTTAGCCGAAAAGTGGAAAAGATGGAAACAGACAATGACTTTGTACATTGAAGTAGCTCTAAGTGACAAAACTCTAAGTGACATCAGAAAAGAAACTGTCCGGCATACGGGAAAACATGTCACAAGTGTAAAAAGCAAAACCACTTTCAGAAAATGTGCAAATCGAAAATTCCGAGTAGGAATGTGCATAATCTTCAAGAGGATACTACTGATTCCGAGGAAGAGCAAAGTGAAAGTTATTTTGTTGGAGCTATCGACAAGAAAACCGAAATTTCCGATAACTCTTGCTTCACAACTTACAAACTTCAAGGTAAGACAATTAAATTTAAAATTGATACTGGATCACAAGTTAACATTTTAGCGCTGTCAGTATTCAACAAAATGAGAGATGTAAGACTACTCAACACAAAAACGACATTAACTAGCTATTCCGGAGATAAACTCTATGTAAAGGGTAAATGTTCGCTACATCTTCAAGACAAAGACTATGAGTTTTATGTAACCAACACTGATCAATACCCGATATTAGGTTTCAAAACATCGCATGATTTGGGATTAATACAAGTCGTAATGACTGTGCAATCTGATTTAGATGATCCAATAAAGGCTTTTCCCAAAGTATTCACAGGGTTAGGTTGTCTAAGTAAGCCGTATCACATCAAAATTGACAAATCTGTGACTCCCGTGATTCACCCACCTAGAAAGATACCAGCTGCGTTGCGTGAGAGATTGAAAACAACACTAGATGATATGGAAGTGAAAAAGGTTATCCGCAAAGTAGATGAGCCAACAGACTGGGTAAATTCGTTAGTCGTAGTAGAGAAACCGCAAACAAAGAAACTAAGAGTTTGCCTAGATCCGAGATCGTTAAATGTAGCAATTAAAAGAGAACATTATGCTTTACCAACCATAGAAGATATCACAACTAGAATGTCAGGGGCCAAGTACATAAGTAAACTTGACTGTAATAGTTCGTACTGGCAAATTCCGTTGGACACAGAAAGTCAGCTTCTTACAACTTTTAATTCTCCATTTGGTAGATACTGTTTTTTAAGAATGCCATTCGGAATAAACTCTGCTCAAGAAGTTTTACAAAAGCGTGCTTCAGAAATATTTGAAGGTCTTGAAGGCGTC